>CAUYRT010047674.1:0-115604 GCA_963574885.1 Lepilemur ruficaudatus
TAACAACATGTGTGGGGAATAATTATCTTTAGACTAAACACAGTCCTGGTCCCACTTACCAAATCCTAAAAAGTGAGATCTAAAAAACAAGCTGTATCCCAAAATAAACCTCAAGAATATTTTTGAAATACAAAAATAGCAAGAGCATGCTACATATCCGATAAAGGAGTGATAACTAGAATCTATATAGAGCTTAGGAAAATCAGCAAGAGAAACTCAAACAACTCTATCAAAAAATGGGCAAAGGACATGAACAGAAATTTTTCAAAAGAAGATAGACTAATGGCCAACAAACATATGAAAAAATGCTCAACATCTCTAATCATTAGGGAAATGCAAATCACAAACACAATGAGATATCACTTATCTCCAGTGAGAATGGCCTTTATCAAAAGCTTCCAAAACAATAAATGTTGGCGTGGATGCAGAGAGATAGGAACACTCATACAATGCTGATAGGACTGCAAACTAGTACAACCTCTGTAGAAAGTAACATGGAGATAGCTCAAAGAGCTACAGGTAGAACTACCATTTGATCCAACAATCCCATTACTGGGCATCTACCCAAAAGAACAAAAGACATTCTATTAAAAAGACATCTACAGTAGAATGTTTACAGCAGCACAATTCACAATTGCAAAGATGGCTGTTTCCGTAGTGTAGAGGTTATCATGTTCACCTGACACAATTGCAAAGATGTGGAAACAACCCAAGTGCCCATCAATACATGAGTGGATTAATAAAACGTGGTATATGTATACCATGGAGTTCTACTAAGCCACGAAAAACAATGGTGATATAGTACCTCTTGTATTATCCTGGATGGAGCTAGAGCCCATTCTACTAAGTGAAATATCACAAGAATGGAAAAACAAGCACCACATGTACTCACCATCAAGTTGGTATTAACTGATCAACACTTAAGTGCACATGCAGTAGTAACATTCACTGGGTGTCAGGCAGGTGGCAGGAGGGAGGAGGAGATGGGTACATACACACCTAATGGGTGCAGTGCATACCATCTGGGGGATGGACATGCTTGAAGCTCTGACTTGGGTGGGGCAAAGGCAATATATGTAACCTAAACATTTATACCCCCATAATATGGTGAAATAAAAAAATGTTTAAAAAACTTTTAGAAGAAAACATAAGAAAAAGTCTGTATGACCTTGGGTTAGGCAATAATTCCTTAGACACCAACCATATACTTATAAAAGAAATTATTAATAAAGTAGAGTTTATCAAAATTAAAAACCTCTGCTATCCAAATAACATTCTTAAGAGAATTAAAAGATAAACCACAGACTGAAAAAAAATTGCAAAGCATATTTTTCATAAAAGGCTTGTATTGAAAAAATACAAAGAGCTTTCAAAATCCAATTGTTTAAAAAAAGCCCAATAAAAAAATTTAAAAAAATTTGAACAGAGCTTCTCCAAAAATTTATATGGATAGCTGATAAAATTGTGAAAAGATGCTAACATCATTAATTATTAGATAAATGCAAATTAAAACTTAATAGAATGGCTATAATTAAAAAGACTGACCATGCCAAGTGTTGGCAGGAATATAGAGGAGGCAGTGCTCTCATACACTGCTGGTGGGAACCACTCTGGAAAACAGTTTGGCAGTTTCTTAAAAAGTTAAGCACACATTTATAATCTAGCCATTCTACTCCTAGGTATTTATCCATGTTAAATAAAAACAAATGCCCACACAAAGGCATATACACGAATGTTCCAAAAATCTTTATTTGTAATAGCCCACAACCAGGAACAATCCAAATGTTCATCTCAAAATAATTGTGTTGAGTGAAAGAAGCCAAGGAAAAAAGTATACACTACATGGTTTCATTTACATAAAATCCTAGAAAGTGCAAACTGGTTTTCAGTACAGAATTCAGATCAGTGGTTATCTGGGGATGGGGTGAGGGAGGAGCCAATGAGGAGAAATAACAAGGGACACAAGAAAATGTCTGAGGGTGATAGATATGTCTATATACATAGAGGTATGTATACATATGTCAAAACTTTTCAAATTATAAATTTTAAATATGTGCAGTTTATTGCATGTTCAATTTTATCTCAATAAAGTTTTTAAAAATTACCTTTGAAAACCCATTAGTTTGTCCCCAAGCTATGATAAATACATATATATTATACACACAGTACAGACATTCCTGTGCATAGTAAACTCTGAGAACCACTAAAGTCGACTAATAAAAGAACAAAAGGAAAGTGTGCATACAGATACTGAAGCATTCTAAACCCAGTGATGAAGAGATGTGTAGGGTGAAGAATTCTAGGACAGCCTTCCTGCATACAAGATATACTCCATTCTGTTATAATCCTAATAACTTGAATGCATATTACTAGATGGGTTTGTTATTGTGCAAGATAATAGAATCATATCAAATTTTGTTCTCTTTGTTGACATATAATAAAATTGTTCATATGATGAGGCTTCACTGCAATTTCTACCTATTCTATTGGTTTTTGGATGCTTGAATAAAAAAGCCAGCCTCTACTCTAAAGGCTTTATCTGAGTGCATACTGTGCTGCTGTAATACAATAACACAGACTAGGTAATTTGTAATGAACAGGAATTTATTTGGTTTATGGTTCTGGAGGCTGGGAAGTCCAAGATCAAGGGGCCACATCTGGCGAAGGACTTTTTGCTGCCTCATTACATGGTAGAAGGCATGATATGGATGAGAGAAAGAGAGAACATAACTGAACTCTCCTTCTATCAGGAACCCACTCCCATAATAACTAACCCAATCCCACAATAAGGACATTAATCCATTCATTAGGGCAGAGCACTCATGACCTAATCGCTGCTTAAAGGTCCCACCAATCCATGCTGTCGCATTCAGGATTAACTTTCTAACACAAGAACTTTGGGGGAGACATTTGAACCATAGTAATCCTGCACAAAATAGTGGAAAAGTTAGCTTGTGACAGTTATAACACAATGTTGTTATGGCTATATAGAGGCAATTGATTTTGCATAGGGACAGAGGATTGGGTAAAACTTTAGAAAAGAGGTGATATTAGGACTGTGGGTTGAATTATATGTTGATATTTTCCTAAAAAGGGGAAAAAGAGATTATTTCAAAAAGAGGTACCTTCTTTTAATCAGAAGCACCTTCAAATATAATGAAGTTGGGACTCCAAGGATTATTTTTTTAAATGTTTTATTTAATTTTTTTAATTTTTTTTTAAATTTCAAAACACTATGGGCTTTCTAATGTTTTGGTTACATGGATTGCTTTTGTACTGCTTGAGTCAAAGTTACAAGTATGCCCATCACCCAGATACTGTACATTTTACCCATTAGATATGATTTCACCCATCCCCCCCACCTACATGATTTCCATTGAGTTTTACTTCCATCTGTGCACATGAGTGCTGATCAGGTAGTTCCAATTTAATAGCAAGTACATGTGGAGTTTGTTTTTCCATTATTGTGGCACTTCACTTAGGAGGATGGTCTTCAGTTCCATTCAGATTGTTGCAAAAGGTATTAATTCATTTTTTATGGCTGAGTAGTACTCCAGGTGTACATATACCACATTTTATTAATTCACTCCCAAATTGATGGGCTTGGGTTGATTCCACATCATTGTGATTATGAATTTTGCTGCAGTAAACATTCTAGTGCAAGTGTCTTTTTGGTAAAATGACTTTTTTTTTTCCTTTGGGTAAAGGCCCAGTAGTGGGATTGCAGGATCAAATGGTAAGTCTCCTTACACATACACACACACTTATATGAGACTGGGAGAGAATGACAGAGAGACAGAGACACAGAAATGTGAGCCAGAGAGAATGAAGACATAGATCGATAACTTATTCTTCCCTCAGTTCTATAGCTATAGAAGAGGAGACATTCTGAATTTCTCTGTGAATTTATGTCCCACAAATGTGAAGAACAATATTAATAGGCATCTAAGAAGTCATTCAATACATTACTTGGCACTTATTAAATACACTGTGGATAGGGCATCAAACTAAGTCCTCTAGAGTTGTGGTCTCTAACCCCAGGGCTGCGTCCTGATAGAGACTGGGCCACATAGCTCCGCCATCCCCAGCCCCCGCACCCATCCATGGAAAATTTGTCTTCCATGAAACCAGTCCTTGGTGTCAAAAGTTTGGGGACTGCTGCTCTAGTGAGACACCGTTCAGACTGCAACCTATATGTAACAATATAAGAGCTCATACAACCCAAACAACAAACGCTTAAGCCCTACAAGGGAAATTTCAGATGCATAACTAATAGGAACACAAATTAACCTCACCTAATGTCAATTTCTAACAAGAGTCTACGAACTGTAACACACTGTCCTTCTGTCAGTGGCCCCTCTTCCCATTCCGCCATGAACAGTTTGTCTTGCCCCTCTGGGTTTACTTCCCTGGAATCCTTTAGCATACAAGTATTTCTGTATTAAAACTGGTGGAAGTGCAACATAGAGAAACTGGCCTACTTGCCTAGAACTATTAACATAACATAAATCAAGGGAAGAGGGAAGACTTCAATGCTCATCTGGGTCCCAGTCATTCTCTTCAGTCTTGGAATGGTTTTGACACAATGTCACTTGCTCAAAGTCAAACTTCCCTGAGATATTACTTTCAAAATCATTGGAAGAGATTGCATATTATAAGAAAATAAGATAATTATTTGACATTCTAAGCATGATAGAATCAATTAATTTTCTGTCCTTTTTAAAGAAATGCTGTCCCTTTAAGTCTGAACTTCAGGCAAGTTTTAAGAAGCCAGTTGCTAAGTGTATCTAGGGAAACTTGGCAAAGATTGTTTATGTGTAAATCTATGTTGCCTTATATAGAATAAGTCAAATACCAGTTGGCAGAGGTTTAGAAGGAGAAAAAACATAAAAGATCAAATTTTATTTTAGAATTATGTAGAGTGATTCTTAGTTTGGGCACGGCTGTGTCCACTGGTGAGAGTTCAAATACGTCATGGCCATAGCTTGGGAACTACTGGGAAATCTGTTTACATGGAAGCCTAATGGGACACCTGGGAAATAACTGAATTGGCATACGTTGCTGGGGTTCACACATTGTCAGGTATGCCTGGAAAACTGGAGGGGCAGACAGCAATGCATCACAGGGAGCATTAAGAAGAGGGTGAGAAGTATGCTGACAGCAAATGTGTTCCAAAAAAGACAGCAGAATTCACATTGGCTCAACAAAAACACACTGGAAAATGTATTTGCATCAATGCAGTGAGAGGGTTAAGTATAGAACGAAAGTCCAATTTCTTAGTGGCAGGTATTGTGGATGCCCCATTCCTTTCACTAACACCCATGGTGGACATTGCCAGGCACGCTGACAGCCCACCTCAGCGTCTACATGTCTGTTTTTCAGTCTTAGGGCTTTCTTCAGATTTGCAAGACCTTGCTAGTAATACGAGGTCACTCAGAAATACTGAATATTTAACATTCCCAGGGACACTTACTAACAAATGAGAAATGGGAGTCAGTGGCTAAATACCCAAGCTTCCTGGACACCCAGGAGGACAATTCTGGAGTATATTCTACCCAATATTTCAAAGAGCCTCTGTTGAGATAGAGCCCTTGTTCCTCTATATACTCAATGTTTAATGCACATTTCTTGGTGCTTCCTCCCTCTCTCTCTCTCTCCCTCTCTTTCCATTTCTTTTCTTGTGCTTCCTGGAAACACTTCACAAATAAGCCACCTGCTCCCAAGTTCATGGCCCAAAGTTTAGCTTTTGTGGAACCCAAACTAAGATATTCACTAAACTCAGTGTCTCATTGGGTCCAAATAACTCAACTTTTGAACTCTATTAAAAGAGCGTGATACAAAGGGGAAAGAGACTTTATCCCCTATTCCGCCAGACTGTTTCAAAGCTATGTCACAGTGAGGATTCAAGGCGGTCACCAGCAGTGAAATGCACGCCTGATAGAGTGGTAAGAAAGAACAGAGTCCTTGCAAGGCAGTTCCAAAGAGTGGTGGGGCACAGTATGCACTGCAGAGCCGAGGGAGCCCTCGCCTCTCACTAGGGATGACAGGTGCCACCTAAAGAGACCAACTGAGGGCTGTGAATCAGTGGAGAGTAGTGGCAGCTGGAGGTCCCACAGGAAGAGAGTAATAAAGGGAAATGTTAATGTGAGTTTATGTTTACTCATGTGTTGCACTTAGGTCATGGATATTTTGAAATTATAAATAGTAATAGGAAGAAGTAAAATCTGACATGGAAATGAAAATATTCCACATCTTCTTATTGATTGAGACAATTATGGTTATTTCTTCTTCTCTGAAGTTTCTTCTACCCTGGCAGATTTTAGGAAATAAATGTCAGAGCAGATCATAGACTGCAAAGCATAGAGAGCTAAAGGGAGGGTGAGAAATAATGAAGAATCACTCAAGTAGTGGACCAAGGGAAAAAAAGTCACTGAGAGTATTCCCCAAACTGGTGAGGATTAACTTCAAAGTTAATATAAGGAATAGATGCAGGAAGTTAAAGTAATAATTGAAATACTTAAAAATAATAAGTTGAATTCCCAGCACATAGATTAAAAATTCCAATTTTGAAGAAAATGTCTCATTAGGAATTTTTAAATTTTGCTTAACAGAGACCCAGAAGCTATAAAAGAGATAATTAAAACGTTTCACTATATCAAATAAAAACTTTTTTATCTACAAAAAAATCTACACAAAAATTAAAAACAAAAAAATGCACTGTAAAATATTTTAATGCATAAAATAAAGAGCTAATATGTAGAGTTTCTAAAGACCACTAAGCATAAGATAAGTAGCCTAATTTTAAAATAAGTATACGAATTCAAGTTCACAGAAGAAATCCCAGTGCCAATAAATATAAAAATGAGATATTTTCCTCCATGGCACATTATGCCTCTGCAAGTTGTTGCTTGGACTCTCACCCTGTCTGTCTATCATTTAGTTACCCATGATGGTTTCCTCATGCCCTCCTGTAAGAGAAAGATACTTGAGAAATTCTATTTTTGATGGCCCAGCAACAGAGTGTAAGAGATACAAGAAAGATACATAGCTTTCTACTTCTAAGATTGACAGTATCTTATGGTATCACTCCATTTACTTGATTAGCAGAAACTATTTTCCCTACCTTACTATAAATGTTATTGCTTGCATCTAAGAACAACTCCTATAATATGCTCATATCTTTTTCTTACCTTATAAATTAAATTATTGTATCATTAATAAGGTGTACAGGGAGCCCCACCCTGTTATATTAGCATCAAAATCTCTAGACTGCTAAAATTTTTAATAAATGCATAGATACTTCAATTTTATGAGATACAGAGTTGTAACAACTTAAGCCAGAAGTTTATTTTAATTCTTTTTTCCCCTTTTTCTATACTTTGAATGTCTGTCCTTTCCAAAACTTATGTGGAAACTTAAGCCCCGATGTGGCAGTATTGAGAAGTGGGCCTTTAAAAGGTGATTGGGTCATAGGGATCTACCCTCATGAATAAATTAATCCTTTCATGGATTAATGAATTAATAGATTAATGGGCTATCAGAGAATGGGTAATTTTATAAGAAGATGAAAAGAGACCTGAGCTAGCACAATAGCCCGCTCAGCCTTCTTACCATGGGACGCCGCACACTGCCTCAGGAATCCGCAGGGTGTCCCCACCAGCAAGACAGCCCTCTCCACATGCACACCCTGCACCTTGGACTTCCCAGCCTCCAGAACTATAAGAAATAAATTAGGTTTTCTTATAAATTACCTACTTTAAGGTAGCTTGTTATAAGAAACAGAAAACAGACTAAGACACATTTATTTCTTTGTTATTATCCATATTATCACTATCATCATTATTGATCTATTCGATGTGACAGACACAGATGAAGATGTTGCAGGATAGTTCTCAAGGTGGCCTCGATCTGACCTAGTTCTTCCCCCCTTCTCACTTGTAGTTCTCAAGAATAACTGTAGAATGTGCTGAAATGCAACATCCTAAGACAGGAGGAACTGGCCAGAACAGCCCAGGCTCTTTTCTAGGAAATGCCTAGAAACAGGATGCCCTTCATGGCCCTACATTGACACTCAGTGTGTCATGTGGCCCCACGTCACAAAGCTTAGGGCAGGCTGCTTTCTGGGGTCCCTCAGCTATGGTGCAAGTGGGCCACATGCAGACAAAACTCCATCCAACCTGGGATGGGCAGATTTGAAATAAATCCCAGGCTTCTGTCCTCCCTTGTTTTCTATCTGTAAGTAATGAACCCGCATCATGTACCTCATGGCGTGTGGGTGTTCTGTCTCACCAGACTCAGATAAGGTGGTAACCAGGATTCAGTGAACCTGCTTCACAGCTGTGTGCTGAAGTCTGCCACAATGACTGTAATTTGAATCCTTCTTGAATTTTTAATATCTTTGGTTGCATGTATTTCGTATAGATTTTATTTAATGATTCAGCTGTGACATTTTCGCTGTGAAAGTGTAATATTTTGTCAATATTTTTAAAAATCTTCCTCTCACATTATGACTTTTGCGTTGTGTTTTGTTATTAATATTGACAAGCCACTATCATTCCACTGGCATTTGTTTGACATAGCTTCCACTCCTTCCTTTGTTTTTTTAGCCTTCCAATTTTTGAGGAAGGAAACTGTTTTAATAGTACCCACACAGTTTTTGAAAACATTTACAAATCAAAATAGTGAGCCGAAACAGATATCCTTTTTTAAGAATGAGCAGAGAAAATTACTTTTTATTGTACTGGGATCCAGTTGGTGATAAGGTGCAGGGTCATGCTGGTGGTAGTGCAGGGAGCTGTCTGCTTTGTTGAGTGCGGTGCATACAGTCATTGAGATTGCACGCAGTCATTTCATAACTCTGTGGACAGGTTTCTCAACCTCTCTGTGTCTCAGGTTTACCTTGCCTATAAAATCAGGATGATGACAATCCATGCTTTCTAGGACAGTTGTGAGGATTAAGTGGGTGAATGCATGTAAAATACTTAGACCAGCTCCTGGTATATTGCCAAGTGTTCACAAAATGTCAGGTCATAATATTATTATTCCTGATGTTTTTCATGTCCCAACAATTGCTCCATCCCAACTGTTTCCCAATTTTCTTTCAGCCATCAAGCCTGCCATTAGACATTGAAAGATAATGGTGACAGGTTAGAGTTGCAGTTGTCGGTAGGGACATTGAGCCCGTTAAACTGTGCTTACTGTTTTGTTCTTTCTGGCAGCACACGTTGCATTTGGTAATATAAAAAGGTATATGGAAATAGATGAATGACCTCAGTCCTCCTCGAGCCCCCCTTCCCAAGACAAATTCTGTAACCAGCTTCTTCTGTAGCTTTTCTGAAGCATTCTGTAATCCTTATAAAATAAGAAGAAAAAACAAGGGGAAAAATACAAAATATAGTGTTCTACTTTTACGTATTCTTCTGTACTTATTAATATCTCTTGCATATGGTATAGACTTTTTTCTATCATAAATTTACCATAATTTACTTATCCAGCAGTCTATTGAACCAGCCGTCTATTGATAAGACATTTAATATATTCCCTGGTTTATTATTTTATTTGCATAAAAGAAAAAGGCACAATGAATACCCTTGTACATTTGAATATATATGGATACACTTTCTGTGGGATACATTTTTAGAAGTAGAGTTCTAAGCACAGAGTATGAGCACTTTTAATTTTGGTAAATATTGCCAAATTGCCCTCAATCGAGGTCCTATCAATTTGTATATCCACCAAGAGTATGTAATGGTAGATTGCTATTTTTCCCACACCGTTATCCTCCGTCTGTTAGCAAACCTTTTTATCTTCACCTGTCTGATAGGTGGAAACAGTTCTTCATTGCAGTTTTAACTTACTTGTCTTTCATTAAGAATGAGATCTGTGGCTGCGTTTGCCACCATCGTCTAACAACTGTGTTAGTGAGCTAGCCTATGTATGTCAGTTCCTGCTTAGTTGTATGTTTTAAAGCTCTGTGGTTGGCAACCAAAACCTTAGTCTTTTCTTGCTTGTCACAGAAATATTTTAAGAAACAAAACTGCAGCTTTCTTAGCCTAATCTTCTTGTTTTTTTTATTTCATACTTTTTCCCTCTTACCAATTCAATAACATCTCTAAATTGCAGAGGCTGCAAAAATTCTCAGGAATTTTTACACGTCTATTAATTTTCTTCTCTGTGAGAGGACACAAGAAAATGTGAAGAAGGAAATGCTTTCTGCTTGCCTACAGCAATTTAAAGGCCAATGATAAATGGTTAGCTGGTAGAGCAAGGCCTCCAAAGCAGAGGAAATAGGATGATTAGTTTCCGTATTTTAAATTAGGAATGTCTACTCTGAATATATAAGCAATCAGATAGCTATTTATGCAGAAGTAAAAGGAGCCAATGCTTAATTCATTTATTACAAAGGAATTAAGCATAAAAAGGCAACTTTTCCCAAAGAATAAAACTTCGTTTAAAGAAAATTACAATGTTTAAATCATGGTATTTTCCATGTCAATTTTTTCTTCTCAGGACTAAGTATAAATAAACAGGCATATGTTTGGGAAAATGTATTTTCAGTCTAAAACTGAGTCATCTGAAGATGGTTATTCATATGAATCATTTCTTAGAGACGTGAGTACTCCTCAAATGAGCTGATATTTATGAGTCGATATTTCTATTTTTAATCTAAAACATACAGATTTTCTAAAAACTCTCTTGTCATACTTCATTGCTCAGTTACAGAATGCACAATGACAATGCCTGAATCAATGAGTTGTGCTGGACAATTTTATTGCTACATTAAATTGGCAAACAGTACATTTCCCCCGATGTCTTCTGTTTCCTACAGTCATGTTCCTTTCTCTATTAAACAGATTGTACTTTAATCTAATTTTTCCAAAATGATTCACCCTCACCTCTCGTTTCTATAGAACTTAAGAATCATTAAACATTATAGAACAAACACCTGAGATTGCAGTGCTGGATATACTTTATTAGTAAAGAGAATTCATAGTTCATCAAGTTATTATTTTGATTGCTATTTTATATATGACAAAATGGAAAATAATTGTTTAAAATGTTATGTAATCTTAATTAAACTTAACGAGGAGACAAGTTAATCAATGAATAGAACAGCATCGGGCCTGAACGTAAGAGCCAGTTTCTTTGCCAAATGTCTAGATACTGTCCCTTCTACTCCAATAATTTTTACCCAATACAATTTTACTAATAATTATTCACCCTCTTTGCTAAGGCAATAATAATTAATATTGGTGTAGAAAACACTCAAGGGAGCATCTGCCCAGCACTTCTCCCTTGCGGAAACAGCCCTTCTTTTTCCTGTCCATCTTAAGAAGAGCCACTAAGGATCAACAGAACTCTTCCTAGGCTCTGGCCACAGAAGTAGGTTTCTGACCCAAGCTGGTTTTGGATGTGGAACAAAAGAAATAATCATGCAGTCACTCTATAAGTAATTGAACTTTTGAGATATAAATCTGGAAAAATGTCAGTGGCAAAGGGAAAAGATGAGAGGCAAGAAACAGAAAGTCACTTGTGACAAAGGCCAAAAGGTAGGAAAGAGTTAAGGGAGCAGACAGTCCACTTCACTTTCAGCTGGGTAGGTCCGGAAGGCTTGTAGAGGAGAAAGCATGTGAGCTAGGCAGTAACAGATGAACCTCCAGGCTTCATGTATGCCAGACGGTGCTCTGGTGCCATTTTGGAAGTTTCTTCATTGTTTATTTTCCCTTCTGTAGACCCCATTTCTTAATCACAAGATGGTTATTTGGACATATGTATAAAGATATGTGAATAAAATTATATGATTAAGGATGTTCACTGCAGCATTATTTTTATTAGTAAAAGAAATTGAATATATATCTGTGTGTGTATATACACACATACCCACACACAGATAATGACTACTTCTTATGGCACAGAATGGTGAGAGGGTCCATGAAAATTGTATCCCAAATATTTATGTACTCTCTGAAAAAATTTTAAAGAACATATTATCTTTGTTTTTATTTACAACTGGGTTACTTTTATAAAAGTTATACACGAACACAGTTTAAATAGCTCTTGATTTAAAAAAAACAGCATGCCTCTGACCTCCCCTTCCTGATTTCTAGAAACAACCATTTGTAAATCCTTTAACAATTTTTTTCTATTAATATCTATTAATCTGAGTAATTTACTGAAATTGCCTCTTCTTGACATTTGAGTTTTAGGCACTATTAACTTTTCCTTGGGAAAAGGAGACTACTAGCACCTCCATTCATACTTCTCATCTCCTATTTTCCTGATATAATCAAATCATCACTTTTATTATTCATAGATCAATATTCATTTTCAGCTGCAGTATACTATGCAGTATTCAAAGATTATTTTTTCCTTTTACGCACATTTTGTTGTCCCTTTTGCTAATAAATATTATATTTCTGTATACTTTTCCCCTAAAAACTTATTTATCAATTCCCAAATTATTCATTCCCCCACTCATTACTTAAATCTTCTCTAAATGAATTCAAACATGTTAGATATTCAAATACATTTTCCAGAAAATTTTCTCCTCAAGTCTGCTGACATGCTTCAATAAAGACTGATTATTCTTTTGAATTTCTTCCTGGAGATCCCTGTTGCTTCTGCCTTATGTTAGATGTCTTTCCTGGATCCTGTGTTTGTCTGTTTCTTGGCTTACTCCCTTATTTTAGGCACATACTTTACTAGTGTTCCTAGACAGAAAACACGGGAGCTAAAATTTTTGAACCCTTACATTTCTAAAAATGTCCTTAATCTATTCCCAAACTTGAGTGATACTTTGGCTAGACACAGGTTTCTAGATAGAAGTCATTTTCCCTGAAGAATTTTTTCAAAGTAGTTTTTAGCATATTTTGTTTGTCCCTAATGTTGTGAAATTTCAAAATAGTATGCTTGGGTAGAAAGCTTTTTTTTTTCTATTCCTTATATCAGACATACTATAGGCATTTTTCAATTTGAAAACATAATTTTCAATGCTGAGAATTTCATCAAATTATTTCTTCTTGATCATCTTTCATCATTTTATGTTTTGCTTGTTTTCCCAAAACTCCTTAGATGCTGAACTTCCTATATTGGTCCTCTAAGTTTATCTTTTCTTTCCTTTTTTTGGATTTTTTTAATATATATTTTCTGGGAGAAATTTTTAACCTTTCTAACTCTTCAAAGTATTTCATTTCTGTTCTTTTATAATTTTTTTAATTTCCAAGAAATCTTTTATATTCTATGAATATATTTATTTTGTTTTATTTACATTCTGTTTTAATTTAAGGGAACAACACATTTTCTTATCTCTGAGTATTTTAACAATAGTCAGGTTTGGGCCACTGTTGCTTTTCTCCTTGATCCACAGTAGCTCATTCCTCCAGATTGCTTTGTGGTTGTTGTGTTTTTGCTATATTTTGGATTCTTGTGTAGTTTGGTTCATGTCTTTCATATTGGAGACTTGAAAATACTTAGTATTCCTGACTGCTCAAATTTATGACTAGGTCATAAATTGTTGATTAAAAGATCTACATGTATCGGAGGCAGATGGGTATTGCACGTGGATTCTTTTTATGTATATATGACTTTTATTTCAAAACATTGTAGGGTACAAGTGTTCTTGTACATGGTTGAATTATATAATGCTGAAGTCAGGGCTTTTAGTGTGTCCATCACCAGAATAGTGTACTCATAAAAGACAGTCAGTATCTTTACTTGGGTGACCAGCTGAATTCTTCAGAGACGGTTCCTTCAATTTCCTGCTTCAGGATATAATCCTACCAGCCAAACTTGGAGGTCAACATAGCGCACATAAATCTTCACTTCATTCCTGTGTTTATAGTGGGGTGTTGTATTCTAGACATGAGACCTTCTATAGGGAAGAACCTGCCAGCACTGGGCAGGAGCAGTGCCCAGCTGCACAGAGAGTAAAGGAGATAACTGGAGAACTTACTTTCTTAAAATACTTCCAGCCAAAACTCTTTTTTAGTTCACATTCATTTCCACTTTAGCAGTGTCTATATCAGCAATTCTCAAGCCTTTGGGGATCCCATGGTATAAATTAGTTTGCATTTTTGCTTTCTCCCCTGTCTGATTAGGACCTGGCTTTCTAGGATCTGCTAAGTCAGTTACCACTCTTCCATCTGTTCTTCAACTTCCAATATTTCATTACTAACATCTCTTCTTCTAATTTCTTTGTCCTTGTGTATTTAAAAGCTTTTAAAAAAACCAAAACCCTTTATTGTCATTTTATCATAGTATCAGGAGGGAGCAAAGGCTAATGCATGTTCAACCCGCCATGTTTAACTTTTTAATTTGCATATGATAATATACTATTATTTCTAAAAGCCATTAAAAATTGATACTAAGCTAGTGATGTCTACTTTTTATTGTAATCCCCAAACACTAAATTTTCTAACAACAGAGATTTTTTTTTAAAAAAAACCTAAATATAATTGGCTAGCAGGCAATTTAAAACCACTGTAAAATAATTTTGGTAAGATATTTAGCTCAGCCTCTGTCATGGAACTTAGGTAAATTGAGTTTGAAACACCTACTCTACTGAATGTTGAAAACTGGGATCCTAGCTTTGGGATCAGTGTACTAAGTTTTCTTTCTGTTTTGATATAAACAAAAGACTAAAACATAAAACAAAGACTTGGACATCTGTAAGACCCAAACATCTGCCATTCACGAACACTCATTGTATCCACTAAGTCTGAGGCACTTTAATTACTGAATACCATACCTTCCATTTCAACACTGTAATTTCTTTTTCAACATATTAATTTGAGGAAATTTCATAACAAGTTTTAAAATATCCTGGTTTAAGAAGAATTTCTATAGTTTTTTGTATCTCAGTTGAAGGTGATATACGTTAGTGGTCCATGACTATTTACCAGACTGTAAGATTCCACTAAACGTCTCAGACATCAAAGAAGCAGCTTTCCCTTGTTACAGTTATCTGTGCCTTCCATGCAATGACCTCTTACTAGCTGGGTCATCAAAACACAGCAGGGGTTAGAGAGGAAAAACAGTCTCTGCTTGGCCTGTGAAAGTGCATATCAGGAAGGTCCACTGATGAGAGGCTGGTAGCCAAAGTCTAGGGATTTTCTCAGCAGTTCCCTCAACTGGTATTACATTATATTGACTGTACAACCACAAACATCAGGATTTATAACCAGTGCAAACCAGCACTGATAGAAGTAAAAAGGCAATTTCCATGAAATGTTCTCACTTGCCAAGGTTAAGATAAGCAAACATTCTTCAAGAGTTTCTTAACAAAAGTACATTATATGTGTTAGAATCTGTTGGGCTACTTCTATCCTTATCACTTTAGGGGCATACAAAATTTTCTTAGGAAGAAAATGGTTTGAATAATTTAGAATCATAGTCCAAAGCCATCTTGATATTCAAATATCTAACTGGTCCCAAGATTCTCCAAGTTACCCTCAGTAGTATCATAAGACCATGGCTCTGGAATCAGAGAACCTGTGTTCAAATCCCAGGCCTGCCATCTACTAGCTGTACCTATTTGGTGAGGTCAGGTAATCTCTTGTATATAAAAGTGGAATGAAGTATTAGTTGGAATTCTTTTGGTTGTAAATTCCAGACACCCTACTAAAACTGGCTTAAGCAAAAAAGCAAAAAAAACCAAAAACCAACAAAAAAAAGAAGAATGTGTGGACTAACATAATTTATTGGCTCTGTTTAACCCTGGGTTGGCTTTATTTGCTGGAAGTTTCTTCCTATGGAGTAGCAAAGATGTGCCCTTGCCATTTCACGTATACGTATCCTCAGTACTAGAAAACCTAGAAGAAATGGCAAGATGCCTCTCCCTCAAGAGTCACGAGAATCTCCAAAATGGGTTCTGGATGGCTTTTCTTTAGCTGTATTCCTACCTTTGGGACAATAACTTTGGCTGGTGGGATTGATACAAATTGGTGGATCTGATCTATGTCACAAGAAGGTGAAGGCACAAGTCACAGAAGACACTACCAGAATTATTTGCAGGGTTGGTTTCAGATAGAAAAAAGTAAAGGCAATTCAAAAAGCAGCAGATGTCCACAACATGGTCTCCTTTTCCCTATTTAACAAAGTCACCATGACAAATAGATGATATAACTTCAGTAAAGTACCGGACACAGTTGCACAATAATTTCACAATAACTACTCGCAGTAATTATTTTTTCAGAAGCTTACTTACATAAGTAATTCATTAGGGTCCAGACATTTTACGTATTTACCTGAAAGCTAGATTTCTGCCTTTTGCTCAGCAACATCTCAAGCATCTAATCAGAAGGTGCTTCTTTTAATTTCTAAGTATACGATAAACAAGGTTTAAGTGGAAGCTACAACTTTCAAAGAAATCATCAAAAGTTTTTCAGAAACAAAGTCTGAAAATCTTAGCAATCAAAGTACAGATTGCAAGCAAAACACTGCAGTACTTAAAAAGTCACACACTGCCAAAGAACAGAAAATTCTGTTCCCCAATTCAGAACAGGAAGCTCCATGGAAGTATCAACTTTAACCTCCACTTGAAGTGGCTGAGACAGTAGCCATAAACAGCCAGAGAAATGATTTCAGACTTGGTGCATTATAAAAATGCCTTATGGGAGTCCTAACAATGAAATCTACATGCTAAAATTCTCTTTCAGCAAATTAATATCTTAGGATCCAAAAATTAGAGGCAGTGACATTTTTTCTTAGATCACCATTAGAATTATAAGGAGATTTATTTACCTACTATTTTAATACAGACACATATACTTCAGAGGGCTCCCCTTTGCTATTTATAAGATGATGTTTATCAAGTGACTGGAATAGAGTGTGTGCTAGGTGATTGTGATACAATTTAGGGGTGGACTTGAATCCATATTTATCTGTCACAGAGAAGGGTGTGGTTAATTATGTCTTAATTGACTTAAGATTAGATTGCCGGAGTACTGCAACCGTCTGGAAAGAAATAGGGAAGAGGGGCGTTTCTGTTGGAAAGACCACTGGAGCAGAGATTTTGGAGGTGGACAATTATACCAAGTGAATACTTAGTAGTTCAGTTTAGCTGAAAAAGAAGACAAAGACAATATGGGAAATGTGCGTGAAATATTTTCACCAATATCTGATGAGAGCAATTTATAGAAAATTGGATTCTAATATTTCTGCTTATAGATAAATCAATAATAATTATTTTAAAGAGAGGATTCTATAGATCTTTACAACGCCAAGGTGGCTGTAACTCAATGCTGCTTTCAATATAGAAAAATGTAAAAATTCTTTTCTCATTTAAAATCACAGGGATTTCTTTGTCAGTAACTGTGTCATTTGCTGGTCATGTTCTCCTGCACTTTTTTGCAAAAGAATAGTGTAAGTACTGTGTATTACGTGAACTGCTTTTTAGAACATGAAATCCATGTCTTCAATAAAATTTGACTCCATGCTGAAAATTAAGCAATGTGGCTTTTTTATTAAGCAGTTGCTTCCATTGTGTTGGTTTTCTTGCTGACAGTTTCCAGCCCCTTCTTTCAAAGCTGAAAAGGAATCTGCTGTTAGTTTAGTTGTCAGCACACATCACTTTGCCAGTTGAGGGGCATGGAGATCATTTCCTAGGCCCAAGATGACCACACTCTCTTTCTGGGAAAAGTCTTTTCCCTAGTTATGTTGGACCCTGACTTGGCTTTGTGTTACTTTTAATCTTGGAAATTTCTTTAAAGTTTTAAGTATTGTAACACAATAATCTTCTTATGGAGCAGACTCTGTCCTCAGACCTACTTTAAAATCTGGCAATTTTGCATGTGTTTATACAAGGAGGATATTTATTTTGCTGATTTTCTGAGGTTGAATTTTTTAAGCATGATGGTATTATTTACAAAAGATTAAATAGAGCCCTATAACCCCAAGGGCCCCCCTGGAATGGAATAAAATTAATATCATTTTGCTGATTTTCTGAGGCTGAATTTTTTAAGCATGATGGTATTATTTACAAAAGATAAATAGAGCCCTATAACCCCAAAAGCCCCCCAGGAATGGAATAAAATTAATATTAAACTGAAACCTGCATCGGCATCCCAAGTGGGGAAAAAACTAAGTACATATATATCATCAAGAAAAATTCAGTTCCTGTTATTTAGGTAGCTACGTTGAATGATAACTTTCACAATCACTAATCACTTGTGGAGAGAAGGGAGGTGAAGAATTATATAACAGAAGACAATCAGCAGATAACAATCAGCAAACTAATACGGTGGCGAACCTTCCTGTTAACTGTAGGAAATATAAATAAACATCTTTCCCTCAAGTAGCTTATACTCTAAATAAGAAGCAAAACATATTAAATATACAAAAACAGGAGAGCATCTTAAAATTGATTACTAACAAAAAGTGTTATAAAAACTCATTGTTGAATTTAAAAGGCAGCGTATAGAATTTCAAACTGAGTGAAAAGGGGTACAATTGAATTTGGGCCTTAAAGAATGGGTAGGATTTTGATAGAAAAATGTGTTAAAGTTTCCCCGAGTAGGGAGGAGTGAGTCAGCAAAGACGTGGAACAAGAACAACATTAAAGGAACAGCAATTAGTTAAGTTGGATTGGAATGGAAGGTTTGTGTGAGAAAAGTAGATTAGCTCGAAAGGTTTATAAAAGGTAAATTGCATGAGCCCTCAAATGCAGTATAAAGGAATTTAATCCCAAAGGTGAAGGAGATTAACCTTAAAGAAGATTGATGGATGCAGGGTGAACTGGCAGAGGGAGAGGCGGAAAGCACAGCAAGTACAAGCTGATCTCTGTGTGGCCCTTTCGGATTCGGCGCAATTGACAGAGCTCACAGCGGATGGAGCCAGCGTGGTATCAGCTGGAATGCCAAGGAAAGGATGGATTCAGGAGACACGGCGAGGAATGTCTGATTAAAGGAGAGGATATCAGACTCTCTGCCTCCGGGTGGCTGGAAAGTGGTGACACGGCAGCAAAAATTGGGACATCAAAGGGATGGCTTGCATAAGGGGAAAGAGAATAAGCTTAATTTTAAAAACAAGGTTAAACACTGATGCCCAGGGAGGAACCCGAAAGCCAGAGCCGAAGACATATATTTGGTGTCTGCCTTCAGAGAGTTAATAGGTGATTCGCAAGCATAAGAAGAGACCCCAGAGGGAGTGTGTGAGGAAGAAAACTGAACTTCAGGAACGCCCATGTCTCAGGATAGTAAGCTAGAGAAAGAGGAGGCAGCAATGTGAAAAGAAACTAGGTGG
This sequence comes from Lepilemur ruficaudatus, assembly GCA_963574885.1. Classification (NCBI taxonomy): domain Eukaryota; kingdom Metazoa; phylum Chordata; class Mammalia; order Primates; family Lepilemuridae; genus Lepilemur; species Lepilemur ruficaudatus. Next base: position 19,240 of record CAUYRT010047674.1, read on the forward strand.
ACAAGAGGTGTAGAAACAGAAACCAGGGCTGAAGGTGCTTTTAGAAGGGCAGAGCTCTCCTTGCGAGCCACCATGTCCTCAGATGAAGAGGCGTTTTCTGCTCGCCACTGTGGGGGAAGCTTGACAGGAACTAACTGCCCTGCGGGTTCAGGTTCCGTGTCCAGATGGGTCAATTCATTCTGGGGGCCTACTTCAAGCCCATTCGGCTGCTCAAATTAAGCCACAATCTCCCGTCGTCCTCACCTATAGGAGCACCAACATTTTGATCTCAATAACTAAAATGGACACAAAGAAAGAAGGAACAAAAGGAGGAGAAAGGAGAGAGTGTTGAATAATAGAAGGTGTTATGGAACGGTTAAATAGCAGGATTGTCGTAAAAGAATTAACGTGGTCTTCCGAAAGGGCACCTGAGGAAGAAGAGAAACACTGTATTTTTTTAAGTAAGGTTGTTTTAATAGTTTAAAAGTCAGCCACTCCCACTATAATAAGTCAGAGAGGCAAGAAATCCGAGCATTTCCTGCAGCCCAACCCACTCAGTTTAACTTTGCAGATTTCATTTACTGTTATGACTGCCTTTAATTTATGCCACAAAATATGCCTCCACAGTAGACTAGCAAAAAATGTTACATGGTTCTTTGTAGCATCAAATTTGTTTAAGTGGAAATTAAGGAAGTATTAATCAGTATTTAAAAGAAAGTGTCCTATTATTAATTCGGAACTATTATATTAACTTGAGTGGCCAAAGTTTTGCCCAGTGAAAACGAACAAGCACCGACAGCTTCCTAATTGACTAGGCACACTATTGTATTTTAAAATATTCACTGAAAATTTCTTGGGCTTGGAATGGAACTGTTCAGTATCTGTTTCCCTCATTTGTCCTATAATAATTAAAACTTCAATTCCTCTTTAAGGAATATTTAATACGGTCTTTGTCACATTCTTCTAATAATGAACGTGGCTGCTAAATCAGCCATAGACTCATAAAGCTAAAAGAAATCTCAGGATCATCAAGTCTTAGAATCAGAATCAAGGATATTACCTAAGCCAGTTTAATCACAGACATATGTTTCAATAGTTTTAAAAATAACTTTAAGTTTCCAATATCTATTGACTTTGCGATGAGCTCCCAAGTCAGTTATTACCATTTGGGCTCATTCCTTCAATTTCCCTAATAGCACACTTTCTGTGGTTACAATAAAGGCACTGGGAGGTTTCCTAAAACACAATTCTTAAATATTAAATAAATGTATTCATGCATGCATAAGCAAGTATAACTATGCCAGTTAGAAATGGATTTTGCTGTAACAACGGAGCCCTAAAAGAATAGCGCCTCACACAAGCATTTTATTTTTCTCATATAAAATGTAGGGATACAGACAATTAGGGCAGCTCTGATCCCAGGTTTCTTCCATCTTTGGATTCTTTTCGTAAGTCCTTCATTTCCAAAGTCTCCTCGTGTTCCCAGATGACAGCCTTAAATTACATTTGCCCAGATAAATGTGATTTCTAATATTCCACATTATAAATAACTCTGTAATGAATTCGTTTACATGTACACCTTTGTTTATATCTCCCATTTTTCCTTAGAATAAAGTCCCCATGCCAAAATGTCATCCTGAAAGGTGTAACAAATTATAACTTTACAGCAGCGTACGACAGTACCCTTTTCCCCAACCCATGCCCTTGATAAAATGGACTGCATCATTCTCTCAATTATTTGATCGGTGAAAATGTTTTCTTGGTAATTTTAATTTATACCTCTTTGGTCATAAGTGACCTTGAACAACTTTTGTGAATATTAACTCCTTATATTTATTCTCCTGCAAATAGTCCTGATACTTTGATAATTTGTTTGAAGCAGAAATAAGAAAATCATGTGAAAACATTTTGCAAATTATAAGATGCTGTATAAATATGAGATGTCATTAGCATCTTATTAATACTAAAATGTCTTTCTACTTTTAAGAATAGCGTTCAGATCAAGTTTTCAGAGTTCTATGAAAACTTAATATACTTTATATGTAGAATGCATTATTTATTTTGGAGATACTGAAAATTCAGATGCTCAATTTGTTGATTAATTAACAGAGATAGAAGATGAGGAAAAGGGAGGTATGAAGTCAGTCTTTCTTACTGTTGTCACCTCACACATGTCATATCTCTACACTGACATGGGTACAGGCATATGGCAAAATTACGCTTTTCTTCTAAGTTTCCAAAATATCACCATTAACAGGAGGTAAAACAGATTTGAAAAAAAAAACCCTAAGGTTTGAAAAAGAAATGGGGCTACTTTCTAGACTTCTGAGAAAATATCACTAAGGGTTTTAAAACCAACGTCATCTTTTTTTTAAGAGAAAACAGAAGTTATGACACAGGAATTCCCTTAATATGCCTTCCCTCTTCTTAAGTTATCTAAATTTAAACACGTTATTTGTTTTCTTCTTCACTTAGGATAGGAGATGCTTCTCTATACATTTCTCTATGCAAGCCCATTTATACTAAGGCTACAACTAATTAGGATGCTTTTGTCCCTCAAATGTATACCTGCAGCTAAATCTCACTACCTGCCAGATAATCCACATTCACTTAAGAAAAAAACTAAATTCATCAATATTTTTCTGCAGTTCAGTGTCCTGTAAGCAAACACATTATATACTAATACTTTACCCAAAACAGACACCTTTTTTGTGTACTAATCAACATTTCAAGTGCATATAATTTATGTTAACAGGATATGCAGATTTGGAACTCAAAGTGAAGAGGCAAAGGGAATACTATCTTACTTTACCTTATTTCTAAATTTTATATATTCTGATTATCCTGGTTATTTCAAAGTCATGTGAAGTATGTTTGTTTAAATTATATGTGATTTTATCAGAATTTAAATTAATCTATTGGACTTATGCAATTATTATTTTTATACATGGCTTATTTTCTTACATTAGTTGATTTGTCATGGTTGCTGGCTATCCTGTGGGCTAGGTGAGAAACTAATAAAAAAGAAGTTAGGGGGAAAAAGACATTTACTAAACAATCCCAATATTACATATACTTCACAGAAAATGAAATGAACAAATATTTCTAAAAATGAATATTCTTACATAAACCATAATGATTTTTCCAGAGAAGACTCCAACATAATCTAGCCTTTGGCTACTGAAAGTTGTACGGCCCTATCTTGGAGTGATGAGGTATTTCCTAAATGCCTTTGGAACTATAGAATGCAGAACACAATATCTTCAGTGAAGGGTGGTTCTTTATGCAGTTGGGAAAAATAAGCACAATGAGTCAAGTGCCGGCCACAGTAAATGTTAAGGTATGGTAAGAAAATTTGCAGAGTTGATGGATATGTAACCTTTAGATAATATATTTCTTATGCAAAGTAAGTTAAGCCTTTTGGCCTTAATTCTGAAATGATTAAAAACTCCTCATGCAGTGTAAATCATGGACTTTAATTCTTACCTCTCATGCTATCAGTGTTGGCTTTGTCTATAGATTGTCTAGACTCTGGTTCCAACACAGTGATTGAGTGTGGCTGAACATCTGATGCATTAGTTACAATCTTTTCATGCTGAGGACGTGTTATGAGTGCTGCTGTTAACAGCTGTGATTGCTGTTTGTAATTATCTCTATTTTCCTCATAGGTGGTCTCTTTGCTGCTACAGCTTCTAAGCAATCATCTGTAATGTTGACTTCTCTTAAAGCTGTGAACTAAGGACTGAACTTCCTCCCACTTTATTCATCTACATTAGGGGGGAAAAAAAACTACAAATGTTTAATGACTGCAAATGTCAAATGTATATTACCTGAGTCTGCTGCCATATGATACATGAAATGGAGAATGTTGATTATTCCTAGGTGTTTAAATAAAATAAATGTTTGATATTAAACTGAGGAAGGACTAAGGCAAGGATGAAAAGTTATATCTGGACTAAAAATTCTGATTGGTAGTGGCTGCATTTGCTGCTGAGGATTTCGAGTCTATATTTAATCCTAGCAGATGGTGGGGTTCAGGACATGCTATCCCAAAATATTGCACCTTGGCATATTGAATATTTTAAGCTGAAGAAATGTGAGAAATGGTATGTGCATGAAGGACTTTCTGACCTTCCTGTTAAGCAGGTCATAAGACCCTCATGTGAGAAGTACCCTCCCTGGAAAAATGAAGCATCCTTACCTTCAAAGACAAAGGGACACAGAGAGGAATGTGAACAAACAGGCCTTGCTAAGTTTCCCCTAGTTTATTATTACACTTAGCTCATATCCTCTTTGTCTTACCATATTTCTCCACAACTCTTCATTACTCATCAAAACTAGCATAAAAACACTAAGGTTTAACAACTTCTTGGGGGCTTCATTTCCCTATGAAGACTTCCATGTCACATAAAACTCATTTTAAATAATGTGTATGTCTTTCTCTTGTTAATCTGTCTTTTGTTACGGGGACCCCAGCCCAGAACTCAGAAGAACAGCAGGTAAAGACTTTTTTCTCCTCTATACAGAGAAGCAGTTAATTATTCACTAGCAATGACTAACCTCAGTGCATGAATAGTGATTCAAATCTACTCATTTGGGCTAAGAGATTCTAGACAAATCTGATTGTGGGTAAGAGTATTGTCTGTGTGATACATTGCTTTTAAAATCCATCAGTAAGCAGTATAATGTATACAAGTGCAGTGGTTTGAATGTGTTCCACAAAAGTTCATGTGTTACAAACATAATCCCCCATAAAACACTGTTGGGAGACAGGGCTTAATAAGAGGTGATTGGGTCATGAGGGTGGAGCCCTCATGAATGGATTAATGTAATTATTGAGGGAGTGGGTTAGTTATCAAAGGAGTGGGTTGTTATAAAGCAAGTCTGGCCCCTGATGCCATTCTCCTTCCCCTGTGCTCACTTGCCCTTCCTTGCAGCTCCCTTGCTGCTTTTCCACCATGGGATGAGTAGGCTTGAAGGCCCTTCGTGGAAGCCAGCCCCTTGATACTGAACTTCCCAGCCTCCAGAAGCATGAGCTAAACAAAGTCCTATAGTTATAAATTACCAGTCTGTGATATTCTGTTATAGCACCAGAAAATGGATGTGACCATAAATGAAGGCATAAAATTTCAACAAAACCAAATTAGGAATCATTTGAGATTCAGGGTTCCAAAAGCCTTGGGCCACTCCACTTCAAGGACAACTCAGTCATTTGACCCAACTCAGTGTTAGCTGACCCTGCCATTAAAATATTGTCGCATTGACCTCAGGGTGAATTTTTCATGTGCTATGCTTGTCAGAGAGGCAGAGAACAGAGAAGTACAGAGGTAACAAGATCATATGACTATATTTGTCTGTTTGCTAATAAATGTACATTAGGTAGAATCTGGGTCTAAGAAAAGACTTGCTTTTATGAAAAAGTGTCAACTGGTAGCATGGAGGTGAAAAAGGGACATGTAACCCCCACCTACCTCTATTCACCTGAGATGACCAATGTTGTTGGCCAGCTAAATTGGCTTAGATTAGTTCGTTAAAGGAGTGGCTACCTCATCTCCCTACTGTTCTTTTTTCCTTATTCTCAGATACATTTTACGTGTAGTGTTTTGTTGAAAATGATCTTCTCTTCCACAATCCTTCTCTATACTTGTTTCTTGCTACTTTTTCTCCATAACATTTAATGAGGCATAGTTGTCAAATATAAGTTTCAAATGAAGTAATGACAAATTTCCTTATAGTTTTAAACTCATAGGTTTTACAATTATTGAAGTCTGCATAAGTGTTCCAATATACTAAGGGTATATCTATTATTTGTGAAGGCTACAAGACCAGTACTCTGCTATTTGTAGGGTATCTGGGCCACTTTAGGAAGAATAAAACCAATCTGTTCTGGAGCACAGTTTTGAAAAACCAACTTTGGGCCACTGCCAACTCACAAGCACTGCTGGTCATGCAAATAAAAAAGCAGCTTTTCTTTTGGTGCCAACATAGTTGTACTAGTAGACCAATAGCTTTGTGGGTAGCAAAATAGAATTTCAAACATTTTGCTGTATTGGTGACACATGACAAGTACAAATTTTGCATTTAAATTTTCAAGCCTTGCCTATCATTTATCTAGAAGATATTATTTGTGATTGGGTATTTATCTGTGACATCCTCATTTTTACAGCCCTCACTTTGCAATAACTGAACAGATTGACAAATCAAGATCCAGGTTGAAGAGGACCAGTTTAGGTAAAGACAAAGTAGCTGGTATCAGGCTAACTCTCCCACAGAAGACAGTTAAAAACTCTGGACCCATGCTTTTCCTTCTGGCAGCAGCCATCAGGGAGGCCAAGCTGGGTGCAGACAAGCACATCCAGGAGCTGTGGAGGAAGAAGCAGTCTGACGTAACACGCTTTCTTCTGAGGGTCCACTGCTGGCAGTACCACAGCTCTCTGTGTTCCACAGGTCCCCCCCATCCCGCCACCCACTTACCCAGCAGGTAAAATCACACACACGGGGATCCTAAACTGGACCTCTTAAACCAGAGGGTCTTGATTTGTTAACCTGCTCAGTGATTGCACAGTAAAGGCCCAGCAAGGTTATGCCATATATAGGACTTGTGTGGCCGTGGTGCATCCTATGGAAAGCCTGTCCATCATGGTATTAAGGAGCTAAAGCTTGCTCCAAGCAATCAGTCTGTTGCCGAGGAGCGAGCTCGACACCACTGTGGGAACTCCAAGAGTCCTGAATTCTTATTGGGTTGGTGAAGATTCCACGTACAAATTGTTTGAGGTTATCCTAATTGATCCATTCCATAAAGCTATCAGAAGAAATTCTGACATCCAGTGGGTCACCAAACTGGTCCACAAGCACAGGGAGTTATGTGCGCTGACATCTGCAGGCCCAAGAGCCATGGCCTTGGAAAGGGTCATAAGTTCCACTACACTGTTGGGGCTTCTCCCCAGGAAACTTGGAGAAGGCCAAGTTCTCTCCAGCTCTACAATTACCACTAATATAAGTAATGTTTGTAAAGTTCATACTTAATACACAATTTGGGACAGTAAAAAAAAAAGTTGGACTCATTATAAAAAACCAACTATTTGGAAGTAATAGAGGCAGAAACTGAAGAGGGGAAACACACTGGGTGGTATCTATATTTATGTGATATTTACCTCAGGGAAATGCTCAACAGCACAATGACAGCCAGCTGGAACCAAAGCAGAAAGCTGAAATCTCTTTGCATGAGGAGTTAGAGGACAGAGTTTAATTGAAGTTATACTATTTGATATAAATAGTAGGTAAATTATAAGTATTTATAGATTAGTCATATTAATTAGAATTTCTAATATTTACTATGCAGAAAGATGATCTTTTTATTTTGAACTTTTGGACAATGAAAATACTTAAGAATATTAAACATATTTAATTTATAAATCAAGCTAAATATAGTTGAAGGTGTATGTTCATTAACTAGATTGAAATGGTATCAAATATTATGCCAAAAGGACTTTAAAATGATGGTTAAAAGTTGCTAGACTTAAAACTCTAATAGTAAGATTTGGAAGCTAAAGGTAAGAACTCACTCTTATGGAAGAACTAAGTTTTTGAATTTGTAACTTTAACAAATTGAATTCTAATTACAAAACCCAAAATAAACTCTGGGTTAATTTTTCCTTTGAAAAAAAAAAAGAGAAAAGAATTCTCAAGGACATCAAAGATCTTACACTGTCAGGGACAAGAGTGTGACGATTACAAAAGGGGGCAAAGAGGAGGTTCGAAGTTCAAGCAAATGGGCAAGTCAGGGGTCAAAAGGAGCTGAGGAGCCAAAGGGAACAAAGGAGGAAGAAGACAAATATAGCAAACACAGGAAGGATCTTGATGGTCACTGAAGTCAACCTTTGTTTTAACCAGGAAGCTTCAGAGTGTGTTTGTGTGGTGTGTGTTGGGGGGGGGCGGTGGGGGAGAGAGAGAGGGAATGAGATTGAGTGGTTCTATGTAGATTTATATACTTTTTTAAAAAAAGGACAGTAGCCAGCCCTCTGTGTGGGATACTGCAATCACACAGCCATAAGGGAAAGTGAGAGGCCACAGGGAAAAACTACACAGGAGCAAATGGCTAAAACCCTACAGACCCATCATCATTCATTCTTAGAAATCAAATATTTCTGTTCAACAGCAGAACCGAGTTTGGACAATAAAATGTACTCCAAAGTGACAAAGTGAATAAAACCAAGAAGGAGACCCACGCAATCTATTAGATTACTATTTCTTTGAAAAACCAGGACTCCCACAGCCAATTTAATGTGTACTTGTACAAACCATCTTATCCCTAGTCAGCAGAACAACCACTTTCTCTTTATCATTTCCAACTTCACTTTTTTCCTAATGTTCCTATGCATAGGAATATACATGGGAACCTATTGCAGTGATGTATATGTTTGTTTAAAAATTCACCTTAAATGCTTTATGGAAGGGTAAAATTTACATTTAATATCAAATAATACAGGTAATTGGACAATAGATCATGCCTTAAATTATTTTCATCTCAAGATTGAAATTTATTTTCTTTACTTTAAAATTTAATTATTCTCTTAGGTGTATTAGAATTTTCTCCCTAACTATGATAGAACTCAAAGGAGCCAAATTTTTATTTACTTTTTCTGACTCCCTCATATTGGAGTAATGCTGGACATTAAAAAAAAAAAATGATTTGTTCAAGTAATGATGCTTCTGCAGATTCTATTGCAATTGTCATCAACTAAGCAGAACTTGAAGGCTAGAGTGTCATTCAAGCCCTCACTATTAACAAAACATCTAATAATATTAACCAATGGTTCACAAACATTTTTTCCTGCACCCTTGGAATATCTAACACATGCCTGTCAGTAACAAAGGCTAAACTTGAGCTGGAAGTCAGAAAAGATGAACTTTTAAGAAGTTTAGGTATAATTCTAGTGTGAAATTTTCTCTCCATCTTCTTGAGAATAATGTGCCTAAATGATGCCATGGTCTGAGTGTGTCCCCCCAAAATGCATGTGTTGGCAACTTAATCCTCAATGCAACAGTGTTGGGAAGTGAGGCTTTTTTGAAGGTGTTTAGGTCTTGAGGGCTCTGCCCTCATGAAGAGATTAATGCTATTATAACAGGGCTTGACAGAAGGACTTTGGTGTCTTTTATCACCCTTATGCCCTTCTTCCACATGAAGACATAGCATTTCTCCCTGTTGGGGGACACAACATCAAGGCATCATCTTGGAAGCAGAGAGCAGCCCTCCCCAGGGAGCCAAACTGGCTGGTGCCTTCATCTTGGAATTCCCAGCTTCAAGAACTGTAAGAAATAAATTTCTGTTCTTTATGAATTACCCAATCTCAGGTATTTTGTTATAGCAGCACAAAATGGACTAAGACAGAATGGGTACCAGAGGTGTAGGGTGTTGCTATAATAAACACCTAAAAACGTGGAAGTAGCTTTGGAACTGCTTAATGGATAGAGGCTGGAACAATATCGAAGTGCATGATAGAAAAAGCCTGTATTGCCGTGAATGGAACATTAAGGGTAAGTCTGATGAGGGCTCAGAAGAAGAAAAGAGCTGTAAGGGAAGCCTTTCTTCTTAGAGATTATTTAAGTGGTCATGACCTGAATGCTGGTAGAAATATGGGCAGTGAAGGTCATGTCCATTCTGATGAGGACTTATTAATAGAAATGCAGAAAAAAGGTACTGGAAACTGAAGGAAAGGCCATCTTTGTTACAACGGGGCAAAGCACTCAGCTGAATTATGTGTACGTCTTAGGACTTTGTGGAAGGCAGAGCTTAAGAGTGATGGGGTAGGATATTTGATGGAAAAAACCTCTAAGCTGCAAAGAATTCAGGATGCTGTGTGGCTTCTTTTAACTTCTTATTATAAAATTCAAGAAGAGAGAAATGATGTAAGGATGGAATTTATAATTAAAAGGGAAGCAGAAGATAAAGAATTAGAAACTTCTCAGCCTGGCCATGTAAAGAATAAAAAAGTATATTTAGGAGAGAAAACCAAAGGTATGGCCAAGTGACCATTTGAGAAGGAAGTTAGTCTGGATAGAAGGAAGCCAGATACTATTTGTTAAGATAATGGGAGAGTGACCCCAAAGGCATTTCAGAAATTTGGGGGGGCTGCAGTACCCATCTTAGGCCCAGAGTGCTAGGGCCTTAGGGGCAGAACAGTTCCAGGAAAAGGCCTAGGGAACCTGTGGGATTTCAGGGCTCACTGCCCAGGGCCACATCATGTCTCTGCTCTCTCTGCATTCTGGCACAGCACCCCTTCACCACCCCAACTGTGGTTCAAGCATGCACAGGTGCAGCTGGGACCACTGATCCAAAGGGTGTAAGCAGTAAGCCTTGGTGGCATCCACAGGGTGCTAATTCTACAGCACGTAGAATGCAAGAGCTGTGGAAGCATAGATATCTCCACCTAGATTTACAGAATGTGTCAGATATCCCTGGAACCCAGGCAGAGACCTTCCGCTGGGATATAGTTGCTGCAGAGAACTCCAACTACGGCAATACTTAGTAGAGTTGTGAGGGCAGAGCCACCCCTAAGACCTTAGAACTGTAGACCTGCAAGTATGAAGCACCAGCCCGGGAGAGCCATAGCCACTCAACTCCAACTCATGGCAGCAGGGGCCCCTAGAGCCTTGAGGACCTAGGCCCTGTCCCAGTGTGTCCAGAAGGTGGGACATGGAGTCAAATAAGATTATTCTCCAGCCTTAGGATATAATGTGGTTTGCCCTGTTGGGTTTTGGACTAGTTTGGAATCTGTTACTCCTTTCTCTTTGCCTATTTCTCTCTTTTGAAATGAAATTATCCATTCTATGCCTGCCCCACCACTATGTTTCAAAAGCACATAACGTGTTTGATTTTACAAACTCACAGCTGGAGAGAAATTTGCCTGAGAATGAATCATGTTTTGATTATCACTCGTATCTGATTTAGATGAGACTCTGGACTTTAAACTTTGAGTTGATGTTGGAATAAGTTAGCACTTTAGGGGCTACTGGGATGGAATAAATGTATTTTGCATATGAGAAAGGCATGAATATTGGGGACTGGGACAGAATGCTATGGTCTAAATGTGTTCCCTAAAATTTGTGTGATGGAAACTTAATCCTCAATACAACAGTGTTGGGGGGGGGGGCATTTCGGAAGATGTTTAGGTCTTGAGGGCTCTGCCCTCAAGAATAGATTAATGATATTATAAAAGGGATTGACAGAGGGACTTTGATCCCTTTTTGACCTTCCACCTCCTGTTATATGAGGATACAACACTCCTCCCCTTCAGAGGATGCAGCATCAAGGCACCATCTTGAGAGCGGAGAGCAGCCCTCACTGGAGAGCAGAACCTGCTGGGGCCTTGATCCTGGACTTTCTAGCCCCCAGACTATATGCAATAAATTCCTATCTGTATGAATTACCTGTCTCAGGTATTTTTTTGTAGCAGCACAAAATGGACTAAGGCAAATGGCAACTTTGTGGAGGAGAATGAAAAGTAATTCAGGTAAAGAATTTACATTCAGGAAACAAAACTTTATAGAAGCATAAAATAATTATATTTTGTCATGAATTACTCTTATAACATAATAACTTGAACTCTTGAGCAAGAATGATGGGTTCAAATGTAAGTGTTACCATTTCTGTGGTGTATGGCAGTGAGCAAATTCCTTGAATTCTTGTTACCATTTCCTCATTCTGTAATGCAAGGACTACAATAATGGCACCAACTTAACAGCTTTGTGAGGATTGAATGGGGTTCAATACACAGAAATTGAGATTATGCCTGACAAAAAGAATTAAGTAAGTGTAACCTGTTATTCTTATAGTGGTTGTTGTTAAAAGACTATGTGGCCTGTTTTTAATTTTATGTACTTGAAAGTAATAAAATGCATCTTTTTATATTATATATGTATTAGTCTGCTCAGGCTATTATAACTAAATACTATAGACTGGGTGTCTTAAATAATAGAAATGTATTTTCTCATACTTCTGAAGACTTTCCAGGATGAAAATGCCAGCATGTTGGATTCTCATGAGGGCTTTCTTCCTGGTTTGCAGATGGCCACCTTCTCACTGTCCTTACATGGCCTTTCCTCTGTGCATATGCAGAGAAAGAGAGGGAGGTTGGGGGGGTTGGGGGAGAGAGACAGAGAGAGAGAGAGTTATCACTTCTTTTTATAAGGTCACCAGTCCTATCAGATTAGATTCCTCCCTGATAACCACATTTAACCTTAATGACCTCCTGAAAGCCTCTGTCTCCAAATATATTCACACTGGGGCTTCAACATATGAATTGTGGAGACATACAATCTTGTCCATAACAGTATATAATCCAGATACTTTGCATTTTTAGTCAATATCACCACAATATCCTTCCCTACCAATTAGCCCACATAAGTTTAGCTAAATTACTCACTGGAAGAACAATTTAATGGCACTTTGAAAAATTAAATTCCTGATTCCTAATTTCCTCTAAAAATAGTATTTTCTAGAAGAACTAAATTAATTGTAACTCAAATCTAGTATGTTGCCTATATCCTAACAAAGTGCTTTTCATAAGAGGGTGAGATGGGCAGAGACGGGGCAGAGGCAGGGGAACAGCTCACAGATGCTACATGATAATTAAATCAGAATTATCATGGGAGCTTTCTCAAAATATACATGTCTTTCTCACACTATGCTTTCCAACTCTAAAAAGTAGCTTGTGGGTATCTTTGGGTACTATTTAAAAAAATCCCCCCAGATTTCTTCCATGCCTTTCCTCTCTTTTCAGAGGAAAATTATACAACTATTTCCCTGCCAGACCTATTGGCTGCCAGAGCAATCAGCTTCCACTTCTCAGTGAATAGCAAGCACAGTTATTTAGAGTTTTCTAGCAATTGAGCCAGACACCTCCTTATTCTCCAAGTCTATGAACCAAATAATTTTGCAAAAGAGAATTTTTTTAAAAAATGAATCAGATGGTATCTTATATATTGATGCCATTTAGTTTTAGAAACATTTTTTTAACATAACTTTGACTAATTCAATCTTGTGGTTATTATTAGTTTTCCATTACTACTATAAGGCCTTTTTGCTCCTTGTCAAAGCACATTAAGGAAGTGTAATTCTAGAAAAACAATTTGAATGAAAAGTGCATCGGCCATGTTAACATATCAACATTATAATTATTCACAAAGAGCAGCAAAAGGGGAAAAAGACATGGACATATGAACGTTAATTGGTGATTAGAGAATAAACTATTCACTGGTCAATATAATAAATGACAAAGTTAACTTTGAGAAAATAGGTGTAAACAATAGCCTGCCTATATCTTCATATACACAATACCAACCAACACAAGACCTGATTATTGAAATTTTAGAATCTCTGCTAGCCAGTTATTAAACCATGGATAGCTTAAAATTAACCAATATAGACATGTTTCACACCAGAGAAATTAGCAAATACTACAAATCAGGACTTTTTCCCAAAGAGCTGGTTGTTAAACATTTACCAGCACACCACCATATTCAATGCAACTTACTTACCCACATTTATGGCTTTAACTATAAACAGGATGCTATGTGAATACCAGACATTTTTCCCCTGCTTCCTCCTTACTTAGTCATTCCCGGTTTGTTCCAGTTCATCTGTAGAGAATTATTTAAATCTTTCTTAAAATGAGGAAAAATATAAATGAAAACTATATTAGCTTGGTAGGTATACTTTCATTTTGAAGTAGCAATGTATTTCTGTATACCTCCCATAAAGAGATGTATACATACCATGGAATTTTTACATCTTAAAATCTATATCTCTAGTTCCTTTGCCTAAACAAACTTTAATATGTTTGTAGGTCAGTGCTGTATATAGTACATAGTATTCTATAAGCCAATGATTCTTAAATGGTAATGGACCTAGGAATTACTTGGGTGATTGTAAAAACAGATCCCCAAGTCTTACTCTCAGAGATATTGGTGCTGTAAGTCCAGAGTAGAATGCAGGAATCTGACAGTTTAGAGTATTCCAGCTGATTCTGATGCAAGTGGTCTTCAGCCTACTATGAAGCATTGTCACAAGGTGGTGTACAGAGTGGTATCAGAGTGTCTGCAGGCTTTTGACCATCTTACTGAAATTTACTTTGAACCTGTCTACTGTAAGGAGCATTATTTGATCAATCTTTTCAGGTCATGCTTATATCTCAATGTATACCTCTTCCAGGAACGCTGATCAAATGAACTCATCCTCCAGTTTGTCCAGATATCTCTATCCCAGAACTTTTTCTCTCTGAAATGTATATTTTACTTGCCAACTAATAGCTGCTAAACAACTGCTGGTTTCCTTGGCAAAGGGTCAAAGTTTTGAGTCTGACTTCTAAGTAGTAGCAGGACTTTGATGGATTGAGATTTCCCAAGCACAACTTCTGCTTAACATTGTAATTTCCAGTTTGCAACCTTTCCTTTGGAGCTCCTCAGAAATACCCAACCAGAAATTTAAAGGCTTTTGAATATACTTATGGGCCTCCTCAAGTCTCATCCAGGGAGTAGAAAAAGAATTTAACCTGTTTACCCACAACCCTTTATTATCTACGGGGTTAATATTTGCCTAACAACTCTTAAGATAGTGGGTAAACAAGCTAATCTCTTTGCTTATTTGACTTCAGATATCCTACTGGAACACTGTTTTTTACCAGCACTAGACCAATATTTTTCACGGATTTGTTTTATTTGAATCCTTCATTCAGTTAAACTAAGTGATTGTATGTACCGGACACTATCCTAGGTGTTTCCAACATTTTTTTTGCAAGTGATTTCCATTAATATATTATACAGTATTTCCAGGTAATATATTATAATATTATATAGTATTTCCAGGTAACATTATAATATTATATGGTATTTCCAGGTAATATAATATTTGTTAATTTTCATCTTTGTTTTGGCCTATACATGAACCTTCTCTAAACTTCATGAATTTTTCCCTTTGTGCCCTAGGGACCTCTTCTCTCAAGCCTGCACAGAGATAGGTAGATGTGAATCACCTACTGCAGAAACATAAACAAAGCCTGAGAATAGTGCAAGAAAGAGAGAGAAATATTTAGAGGCTTATGGCAGAAGCTTTCAATTGGCAGAGTCTATAGAAACAACCAGTTGGAGGAAGAATGAAAAAGATGGGGAGACACTATATGGAAAGAATATAGTGGAGAATGCGCAAGGCCCCGGAAGCTACCTCAGTGTGCAGTCGTTCCCTTTGGAGCAGCACTCCCTTGAGTGGCCAGCCAGTTGTCCATGGTTTGTGTTGACCCTGGGCTAGACAGCAGAGAGACAGTCCAGAATGAAATCTAGCTCTCCCTACCACTTCTCAACCTGCCATCTGTTCACAAGCCAGAAGCAAAATAATCAGGATACTTGGAAGCTTCAAGAAGAGAGAGTAAGGGGCTAGTAGATGCTTAGAAAACTTGTGAGTTAAAGATGACATGAAGAGGATTCCTCACCCTCTGCTCAACAATATGAGACTAAAATTACAGTGCCTTTGTATAAATTGGATAAAAGTGCCTCTCTGAGTTAACAAATATAAAAAGGTGCCAGTTATCAATAGAGAAATTATAGAAAAGTGTTTCCTCTGGGCATTTGAATTATAAAAAGTACAATAGTACAAGTCAGAGCCGCATGGACTGGACTTCAGAGCACAGCCTGCACAACCACTGTGCTCAGCATGCCAGCCACAGCGGGGCTAGACCCAGGCTGAAGTTGTTCATGTCTTTCCAACTTCCTGAACTACCCTCTGCTTGGCTAACTTTTATCTTTGAAGATTCAGTTCAGGCATTACCTTACCTTATTCAACTGGGTCAATATTCTGTTACTCAATAAAACCTTGCATGCCTCCACCCTAATACTAATATAAAACTATTATCTTGAAATGACCTCTTTATTTATCTACTTCTCCCTCTAAACTGTAAGCTCATCAAAGACAGAAATCACATCATGTTGATCTTAGGGTCCCTGCCACCTGGCATAGTGCCTGCTACATAGTAGGATCTTAATAAATGTTTGTTTAACTGTCTATCCCTTGCAAAGCCATGGCATGTTTACAGTAGCATTTGCTTCTGTGTTAAACACTTCTAAAAAGAAGAGAAAAGCTAATTGTGCAGATTTTCATAGCATACAGATTCTCCACTCCACTCAACAGATTCAGTGAAGTGCCCTTTTTTAATTAGGCAAGTATAAACGTAGCATTCTAAGTTATTAATGCACACTGCCTCTCATTTAACCTAAGCACATATTCAAGTCACTTCTTAAAAATAAACTCCTCCAACCTTAACCCATTTTAATAAGTTATGTGTTTCAATATATTGTTTGGAAATATTATAAAAGGTACTAGCTAACTAGCTAACAGATTATTTTAACATCTGTATTTACAATATACATGCAGAGTCTCTGACAGTTTTACTCTTAAGTACACAAAATGCCATTGTTACAATCAGTGGGATGGCATTGCAATTATGGTTACAATAATCTGCATATTACATTTTCAGATTTATCATTTAGAATATAATAGTCAATAAATGAAATATTTGATAAAGTCATTGTCATTCATTGTTCCAAAAGGATATGTGTTAAGAATGCCTAATGATAGCGTACTGTGAAACTTCAAGATCTGCTAGAGTCAATAAAGCCAGGGATGTGTACAACCTAGGACTGTTCTGACATTTTCATAGTGTTTTCAGTTTTTGTAAGTAGTCATTTACGTCAAAAGGTAATAAAGCATAAAAGCTGTGCTGTGGTGGCAGTGGTTTCATAAAACTGCCTCAACAATGAAATTAGTAATATACTGCACTGTTTCATAGCATATCTTTTTCAGATCTTATCTAAATGCAACTTTCAAAACCCTGGGGAAAAAGACATTACATTTTAATTTAACGGGTGAACTACAGTAGGTTCAGTATACATTAATTGAAATTCCTATGTGCTTGGTCAACATGATAGCCAATGATTACCCAAACTTAGATTTCTTTAAACTTGTCTTTGTTTTTCCTTCATAAATTGAGGGAAGAAAAAGTGAAAAAAGTTAAGTATGGGAACAAAAACTTAGCTATAAGGATGATCATCAGATTATTACTTGAATAGGAAAAGTGAAAAATATCATATATGTCCTATAATAGGACATAGACTATATAAATTATGCTAAAGCCATATATGGGATATACTGTGCATTGATAAAGCAAATATATTTGTCATCTTAAGGGGATGTAGTTATTTCATTGCTCAGTTTAAAATGCCAATTTAAGATTATATGTATATTATAAACCTTTAAAATAAAAAAATAAAATAGTAATATGCCTAAGAAAAACAGGACAAAGCTGGCTGACAGAAAGTAAGAAAATGTATGTGTACTGACTTCCTGATCTTTTACAGCAATATTTAATAGCTTTTTTTAAAGATAAAGTTTTCTGAATGGCATTATTTAAAAGATATTTTACTTCTATTTTAGAAGATGTGGGAAACATTTTTCAGGAACAAACTGCATAAAATTCCTTTTATTAATCCCACTCTGAAATATTGCTTATTGTTGTACTCAAATCTTTTTATGTTGCCTTTTCTTATGATACTTTTAATTCAACTCAAGGTAACATTGTACTGATTAATATGCTGATATACAAGCCTTGCTAAAGCATTGGCCATAAAGCAATTAAAGAGACCAAAAGGTAAAATAATTAAATGAATTGACTGTAATAACATGCAGAAATAGACAGAACCTCAAACTGGCCATGAAGAGTTTAACAATGAGATGGGACCTGAAGTCCTGAAAGGTGTATAGTCTGGTTACGGAGAAGTTTGAAGGCTGTTTAATAAAGGGGTGGGGAACCCAGAAATAGCTGTGCTAGCAGAAGCCAAATGTTTCAGCCTTTCACTAAAGTAAAAAATGCCTTGATTCATTGAATCTGCTCTGGTATGGGCTGGAAGAATAAAAGAAATAGTCTTCAGAGTACCAGTGAGAAAGCACAGATGAGATGAAAGGAAGGCAAATCTAGGAAATAAACAGATAAATAAACGGACACAAATCCTGCATCACTTGCAGTTCAAGAAAATGTGAATGAAACAGATTGGCTGAAAATAAGCGTTAATGCCCATCTGGAGGGAGGACTATAATTGGAAAGGTAAATTAGGGTCAGATTATAAAAGAAACTAGAAGCTAAGTAGAGTGGTAGACTTTAACAACTATAAATAATCACTGCTGATTTCTACGCTAGATTTTGAAAAAATATATGTGGTGCAAAATGAACTAGAAATACAAAAGAGAGGGTAGAGAAACAGCCTCTCTAAACAGCCTTCTATATTCCAAGCATAGTGCTCAATAATTTCTCATTTACTGTTTTTAATAGCCCCATGGAGCATATATTATAATTTCCATTTTACAGATAAGAAATTAGGAATCAGAGATGTTAAGTAACATGCCTGTTTAAGGTAGTGAGGAGTGGAGAACATTAAGATACTGTTTGTGAGGGAGGATTCCTGAATGGTACAGTAAGGACCTTGAAAAATCCATTTATCCATAAAAGAATAAAAACACTGAAAAAATAGTCAAAATCAACTTTTCAGAACTCTGGAAATTACCTAAAGCCTTGCAAGAATTTAAGAAAGATGCCTACATTTTGGTAAGGAGAACAAGCTTCTGAAATATTTTAGCTTGCCCTATTTTCAACTTCTCCTTTCCAATTTTACAATAGCTGTGAAAATCAGCAGCATTATAATCATGGCAGCTATGAACAATAGCAACCTAGCCACAGCCGGAGGAAGCAGATGCTTTTGGAGCAGCTCAAAATTCCCCAACTCTAGAGAACTGTTGCTATTTTCCTTGTCTTCTGGCTTCCCAGAAAATCTCCATTCACAGAGCTTGTTATTACTTGACTTGACTCAAAATTTCCTCAATTGTAAAATCCATATCCACAGAGTCTTTGTCAAAAATAATTAGCCACAATTGCTAATAGTGCAGCAGCCTGAAGTGGCAATACCAGTTGGAGAAAAGAAGAAGCAAATCAAAACACTTTAAAGGAGTATCTGGGGAATCAGATGTTGATGGGAGCTTGGAAGACCTCCAACATATTCCTTGGGCTCTAGACATCCATGTGCAAGTGGAAGGATGGGTACATACTGAGGAAAGACACAAAAAGGCCCTAATCTCTCACTTCTGACTATACTTGAGGTCCTGAATAAGAAGGAAGGGAAGACTAAGGCAGAGTTATCATATAAACTGTCGAAGCACTGAAGGTGCACCCCAACATATACAGAGCCCTCTCAGCAAATAGTGGAAACTTATTGGTTAAAGGCAATTAAGGAAATTTCTGTATAATCATTAGTTGACCATTAAGCTAACTTGGCAATGACTTTAGTGGCTACAAATGATAAAGAATAGAGAATAAGTCCAAGAAAACAAACAAATAAGAACAAAAACAACAACAATAAATGGAAGCAACAAAAATCCCTGGGGCTGAGTGGGGAATTGGTTTCCATAGATGCCAAATTATATTGTTTAAAATGCCTATTTGTTAATAAAAATTATAGGACACACTAAGACACAACAAAGTATGCCCCATATATAGGGAAAAAGCAGTCAATAGACTGTCCAAAGAAAGCGTAGATGTTAGGCTTGATGGACAAAAACTTTAAATCAGCTGTTATAAATATGTACAAAATACAAAGGAAACCATATCTAAAGAATTGAAAGAAAGGTTGAGAGCAATATGTCACAAAATAGAGACTATCAATAAAGGGATAATAATTATTTAAAATAATACAAAAGAAATTCTGCAGTTGGATAATACAACTACTAAAATGAAAAACTCATTAGAGGGGCTTAATATTACATTTGAGTTGGCAGAAGGAAGAAGCAGTGACCTTGAAGGTAAGTCAATCGAGATTATTTAGTCTAAGAAACAGAAACAAAAGAAAATGAAGAAAAATGAATAGAGCCTCAGAGATCTGTGAGACATCATCCAGCATAACAGTATATTCATAATGGAAATCCAAAAAAAAAAAAAAAAAAAAAGAGGGAGAGAAAGAGTATTTGAAGAATTAATGGCCAATAACTTTATGGTCATATGTTAGATTATAAAACAAATTTGATGATAAACATTAATCAAAACATCCAAGAAGCTCAAAAAACTCTAGAACCTAAAGTCAAAAATATCCAAACAAAATAGTCAAATTGTCAAAAATCAAAGATAGGAGAATACTGAGAGCAACAAGAGGAAAATCAATCATCATCTTCTAGGCATCTAAAATAAGTTTAACAACTCATTTCTTGTCAGAAACTATAGAGACAAGAAGGAACTGGGATGACATATTCAAAGGAAAAAATTGGAAGGAAAAAATTGTGAGCCAAGAATTCCGTATCCCTTAAAAGTGGCAGAGAAATTAAGATATCTTTAAATAATCAAAAGCAAAAAAAATTGTCACTAACACACTTGGCCTGTAAGAAATAAAAAAGGGAGTGCTCCAGGTTGCAATGAAAGGATATTAGATAGTAATTCAAATCCACGTGAAAAAATAAAGAGAACTGGTAAAGTTAACTACATAGGTAAATATAAAGATAATATAATTGTATTTTTGTGCATACCTCTGTGCTTCACCTATCTGACTTAAAATATAACTGCATAAAGTAATAATTATAAAGCTAGGTGATAAGTTTATAATGCATGAAGATGTATTGATAAACATGTTGATAATGCATAAAGAAACAATTTGTATAACACTAATAGCAAAAAGAATTGGAGAGGAAATGAAGGAAAGCTTTTTATACTATCAAAATTAGGTTGATATCAATCTAAACTAGATTTTTTAAGTTAAGATGCTAATTTGTGAATATCTGGGCAATCTAAGAAAATAAGTAAAAGGACATGGTTTGAAAATCAACAAGGAAATGAAAATAGTATACTAAAAAATAGCTATTTAAAAAAAACAAGGAAGTAATAAAGGAGTAGAACAAAAACAAACAAAAATAAGACACATAGCAAATAACAAAATGGCCAATATAAATCCTACTTTATCAGTGATTACATTACACATAGATTAAACACTTCAATCAAAAGGCAGAGATCAGAAGAATGGATAAATGTCCCACCTATATAAAAATATAAAACATCTATAGAAACACACTTTATATTTAAAAACACAAATAAATTGAAGGAAAAGGGATAGAAAAATATATACCATGCAAATAGTAACAATAAGAGAACTGGGACCTGCAGCCTTGGGGCCACATGTGGCTCACCAGATCCCCAAGTACAGGCTCCTGGACCGAATCCAAACTTCACAGAACAAACCCTTTTAATAAAGGCAAAATTTGGATTCAGTCAAAAGGCTACACTCAAGGATCCAGAAGGCCACATGTGGCCCCACACATTCTTCTCAAGTGCACATGGAACATTGTCCAGGATAGGTGGACCATGAAACAAACCTCAATAAATTTTCTAGGATTGAAATTTTGAAACCATACTTTTTTAACCATGCTAGAATTAAATTAGAAATCGATAACAGAATGAAGTTTAGAAAATTCAAAAATATGTAGAAATTAAAAATACAGTACTAAATAACTAATGAGTCAAAGATGAAATCACAAGAGAAATTTCATTATAGATGAATAAAAAAATATACTAAAATATATGTGGTGCCGCTAAAACAGTGCTGAGGAGGAAATTTAATGCTATAAATTTAATGCTATATATAACCTACATTAAAAAAGAAAAAGATAGCCAATAGATAACCTAAACTTTCCTCTTAAGAAATTACAAAAAGAAATGTAAACTAAACTCAAACTAAACAGAATAAAATAATAGAGAATAGAAAACACTAAAGAAAATAAAGAAAACCAAATGCTGATTATTTGAAAAGATCAACAAAAGTGATAAAACCTTTAGTTAGAATGACCAATAAAAAAAGAAAGAAGAATCAAATGATTAAAACAGGATGAAAGAGAGGACATCAGTACTAACCTTACATAAATAAAAAGGAATTATAAGGGAACATTGTGAACTATATGCCAAAACATTGGGATAACTTAGTTTAAACAGATAAATTCCTGAAAGACACACAAACTACTGAAACTGATTTAAGAAGAAATAGAAGTGGGGAAAAGATATGAACAGAAATTTTTCAAAAGAAGATAGACTAAAGGCCAACAAACATGAAAAATCGCTCAACATTTCTAATCATCAGGGAAATGCAAATCAGAAACCACAATGAGATATCACTTATCTCTAGTGAGAATGGCCTTTATCAAAAAGTCCCAATACAATAAATGTTGGCATGGATTCAGACACTGTCCCATTCATACACTGGGACTGCAAACTAGTACAACCTCCGTGGAAAGTAACGTGGAGATATTTCAAAGAGCTACACGTAGAACTACCATTTGATCCAGCAATCCCATTACTGGGCATCTACCCAAAAGAACAAAAGACATTCTATAAAAAAGACATCTGCACTCGAATATTTATAGCAGCACAATTCACAATTGCAAAGATGTGGAAAGAACCCAAGTGCCCATCAGTACATGAGTGGATTAATAAAATGTAGTATATGTATACCATGGAGTTCTACTTAGCCACAAAAAACATCTGGTGATCTAGCACCTCTTGTGTTATCCTGGATAGAGCTGGAACCCATTTTACGAAGTGAAGTATCACAAGAATGGAAAAACAAACACCACATGTACTCACCATCAAATTGGAATTAACTGATTGGTATTAACTTAAGTGGTTAATACCAATAACTTAATTGGTATTAACGTAAGTGCACATATAGTAGTAACATTCATTGGGTGTCCGGCAGGTGGGGGGGGAGGAGGAGATGGATATATACACACTTAATGGGTGTGGTGCGCACCATCTGGGGGATGGACACACTTGAAACTCTGACTCGGGTGGGGCAAAGGCAATATATGTAACCTAAACATTTGTACCCCTGCAATATGCTGAAAAAAAAAAAGAAGAAGAAATAGATCAAAAGTGACCTATAACAAGTAAAGAATTTAAATGGCTAATTTAAAAATATTCCACAAAAAAATTCTAGAGCTGAATGGCCCCACTGGTAAACTGTACTAACCATGTGAAGAGGAATTAATGAAAATTTTTCAAAAACTCTTCGAAAAAATAGAAGAGAAGGAAACACTTTCCAACTCATTCTATGAGGCCAGTATTATCATCATACAAAAACCAGATAAAGACATCATAAGAAAAGAAACTGCAGGACAATATCCATTATAAATATAGACATAAAATTCTCAACATAATACTAGCAAACTGAATCCAGCAACATATTCAAGGGATTATATACCATGACCAAGAGGGATTTATCCCAGGAATGAAAGGACACCTTAACATCACAGAATCAATTAATGTAATACAGTGTGTCAATAGATTAAACAACAACACTATATGATCATTTCAATCAATTCAGAAAAATCATTTGACAAATTCCAACACCCTTTCATGATAAAAACACTGAACAAACTAGAAATAGAAGGGAACATTCTCAACCTGATAAAGGGTATCTACAAAAAACCCAAAGCTAACATTATATTTAATGGTGAAAGACTAAAGGCGTTTTCCCTAAGTGCAGGAAGGAAACAAATTATGTCTACTCTCCTCACTTTCATTTAACACTGTAATGGAGGCTGTAGTCAGGGAAATTAGGCAATAAAAAGAAATAAAATGCATCTAGATTGGAAAGAAAAAAGCATAATTATCTCTACTAGCAGATGAAATGATCTTGTATTTAAAAGGCAACTTCCGAGCTCACTATTGTTAGCATAATACAGTTCCTTGCAGTTGTAGGATGAGGTTCCTGTTTCCTTGCCAGCTTTCGTCCAGGGGTGGTTTCGCCTCCCAGAGACCTCCCTCATTCCTTGCCATGGGGCTCCTTCCATCTTTAAGCCAACAATAGCACCTCAAATCCTTCTCATGCTTTGGATTTCTTGAGTTCTTCTTTTGTGACAAGCTGAAAAAAAACTCTCTGCTTTTAAAAGGGCTCATGTGATTAGGCCAGGTCTAACAAGATAATTTCCTTATTTTAAGGTCAACTGATTTGGGACTTTAATTGCATCTGTAAAATCTCTTCACAGTAGTACCTAGATTAGTGGGTTTTTTTGTTTGTTTGTTTGTTTTTTTTTTTTAATAGCTGAGAGATGGTACATGTATACCAAAGGCCAGGAACCTGGGGATAGGATATCTTAGAATTCTTCCTTGTATGTCATGCTTTCAACAAACTGTCTAAACTGTTAGAACACTGGTAAACTGTGTATTTATGAAATTTATTAGCCCAAGAACAAAGACAATGAATACCAAACTGCATAGTGGATATGCAAAGATAAGAGTTGGTTATTGCTATAGTTTACTGTGTGTCTTGCTAGAGTATAGTATGAGCAGACCATGGCCAGAATATAGTGTGAAGTGGAAGATAACAAATGAAGCTGCAGAGACAGGGAGAGAGAACAGACTTTTATGCTATATTAAAGACATTAAGCTTTATTCTACTGGCAATGGGCAGCAGGAAAACAACACAGACAATTTCACTGTACACAGATTACTCTGATGAGAGTAGGGAAAGTGGACTCTGGAGCCTGACTGCCTAGGTTTACATCTTTCCTCTGTTCCTTTCTAGCTCTGTGATCTTTGACAAGTTATTTGACTTTTCTGTGTTTCCATTATCTCATCTGTAAAAAGCAGATAATAAGATTATCTACTTTATGGGGTCATCTTGGGGATTAAATAAGTTTATATGTAAAGCACTTAGAATAGAGACCAGCACATAACTGCTACTTAAGGGTCTGCCATCATCATCATTACTGAAGGAGTAAGATTGGAGAATGGAGTGCATTTAGAAGGCTATTGAAATAATAAAGACATGATGGAGGCAATGGCCATAAACACTCAAGCACATAGAACACATTGAGAAATATTAAAAGTAAATCTGACTGGACTTTGTTTGATATGGGGGATGATGCAAGAGCAGTTGAGAATGATTCCTAGGCTCCCTGGTTTAGGTAAATGGGCAGATGGTGATTCCATAAGCCAAGGCAGAAAAAAAGAGGAGTGTATTTGTGGTGGGACTGTTCTGGGTGGAGATGTTCCCACATGGACATATGATCAGATACATGTCTGAAAATAAGAGTCTGAAATATGGAAATGCAGATTTAGGAGGGATTAACATATTGATTGTAGATAAATGAGATCATCTAAGAAGATTATGCAAAGAGATGGAGCAATGGACCAAGGATAGAACCTTAGAAAGCATTTAAGGGATGGCAGACAGGGAAAAACCTTCAAAACACACAAAGAAGCAGTGGTGAGAGATTTATGAGAACAAGGAAACAATAGCCCATGAAAGCTAAGGGAATAAATCATTTTGAAAACATGGCCCATGAGCAACAGTACCAAAAAATGCAAATATGGACCGAATAGTATCCATTGGTTTTAGAACTGACCCTACAGATGTCACCAATATCCCCAATGAGAACAGCCAGGGTGCAGTGGTTGACCATGAAAAGGGTATTGCTGAAAGAAAGAAGGTAAGAAGATTCTAGAGCAAAATCTAAAAACAGTGACAGAATTTAAACCAAAAAATAAATAAATAAATAAATAAAAAGTCTGTCCTAACCTATAAGAAGGAAGTTCAAAAGGTATTTAATTAGTCTGCCCATGCTAGCTAGTCTCGTAAGTAAATTATCTAGCATGCAGTACTGAAAATTCTCCACAATCACAGTTCAAAATATTTTTTTAATAAATTAACATTCACTTCACGTGAAACATAAACTACCTATGTTTCAAATATTCTAAGAGGAAAACAGGCTCAGTCAAATACCATTTTTGTCACAGATCAAAGGTTTCCATTTCCAACATTTTTGTGCCAATGAAACAGGTGTCACCTGTTGTACTTGGGAGCCCTCAGGGATTGTGCTTCTGTATAATTACCCATCGTTTAACACCTAGGAGGTGTAAAACTGGTATCGCCAAATATACCTTAAGAATGTCTGGGTCATCTTTAAGTCCAAGATTATTTCTGCTTGATCAAGCTTCAGGGAGAGGGGTGTTCCCCTGAGTAATAACAGCTGACATTTATTGAGTAGTTTGTCAACATGGTATGGGTGATTCTCTCTTCAGCCATTAGTTCATTTAACCCTCACATAACACAGCAGTAAGGAACAATTATTATCTTCATTGTATGGCAGACAAAATTTCAATTTAGAGAGGTTAAATAACCTGCCTACGGATGCAATTAGGGAAGGGGAGTGCCCAGATTTGGATTTAAATAGTAACAACCTATACACTATGATTTGTTCACCCTGTATTCTCTTCCACATGTACACCATTCATTCATTCAGTGGAGGAAAAGTTTGGTTAAGAAAACAAATAGAGGGTGAGGGCCAAAGGGTACCAAGTTTCAGTTATGCAAGATAAATAAGTTCTGGAGATCTGCTGTACAGCATGATGTCTATAGCTAACAATATTGTCTACCTAAAATTTGCTAAAAGGATAGATTTTAATAAAAATATTAGAAATTGACTCAAGTTCTTAATTATTCAGGAGGCTAAATGCTTTTTATGGGAATAACTCATGTCCATTACTTTCGTTTTTTCCTTTCTGATTTTGCCTTCTAGCCACTGCAAAACACATTATTACCTTTACTAAAGAAAAAACAGAAAACAGAAAATGTGAACTCAAAATGAGAAAGTCAGTCTTCCATAAAATTATGAAACAGGGATAATCTATGCCACACCCACCCCTACTTTCCTTTGCTTCCCAGTTTATGTAAATGAGCAGATGGTAATTTCGCAAGCCAAGGAATCCCTTCTGACAAGATTTCACTGTTTTGACAGCCTTTAAGTTGCTGAGCAGCCCAACTCCTCACCCCCACGTCCAACACATCGCTGCTCATCACACTCTGGCCCTGTCATCCTACTCATTCCATAATCAAAACACATAAATAATACCTTAGATTTCCATGTTCCATGGGTTCTTCCATGTTTCAGGAATTCTTTTTTTTCTTAAATGTTGTACATATACTCTAATAGCTGATATTGTTTAATCTCTCACCCTCTTACCACCCTTAGAGGAGTACCTTCTAATCAGTACCTGAAGCTTAACAGATCTTTTTTTAGAGGTTTTAACATTTTTTC
Source organism: Lepilemur ruficaudatus (assembly GCA_963574885.1). Lineage (NCBI taxonomy): Eukaryota > Metazoa > Chordata > Mammalia > Primates > Lepilemuridae > Lepilemur > Lepilemur ruficaudatus. The sequence continues at coordinate 46,385 of CAUYRT010047674.1, forward strand.
TCTCTCAAATTTTCAGGTTAAAAATCTCTGCCTATTCTACCAAATAATAACATATCATATGTCATTCTACTAATCTAAAGATTATCTTTCCTATAATTACAAATACTGCTCCATAAAGGAAATGGTACGTCATTTCGTTTTTACAACCAGAACAGATAAGTTTAAAGTGGGCTTCACAGAGTCACCTTTAATAATAACAACAACAAAACAATGATAGTGATTGGGGATTTCAAATGCTGTGGCAGCCAGTGGGAGCTATTTTTGAACAGACATGCCTCTTGTAGTCGCTCAAATTATACCACTGATGCTACCTCCCACTCTGTTTATAAGTAGGATCATCCCAGCTGAAACAAGTTTAATACCATTTCTTTTTAATAGATCTGGAAGAACATTTGTGAGGAGAAATGTGTAAATTAGGGTAGGGAAATACTTTTCTCTCAAATGTCAATGCCATTCAAAGATCCAATTAAAGACACCCTGGACATGAAATCCAATTTTAGTTACGGAGTTTTTGCTTTCTTTTATTTTTCACTTTTAAAATAAAACTTTATTTTGAAAAAACTTTTACCAAATATCTGTCAAGAACTTATCACATCCCAGGCACTAAAGACAAAGCAGTGAGTTAAATGAATTTAGTTTCTGCCCTAGAGTAGCTTAAACTCTACCAAGGAAGACAGATTATCAAATAAATTATAAAAATACAATGTAGAGTTCAAGATGCTTAGGGATAAATGACAGGGAAACTGAAGCTATATTTCTTAAGAGAAAAAATTTAGATGTTATTTACTTCCATATCTATTACAGTGTCCATGGTTTATCATTCCTCATAAGAAAAATACCATAAGGAAAAAAAAATGGAAATGAAAGAGAAATTAGTTGAGGAACTTTTCTGATTTTTATTTATCTGTACCTACACTCTGAATTATTAAAAATAGAATGTGGTAGATAGTAATGTTATACATTATAAATATAACAACTTAATCCAGTTTAAAATATAATTTTATAGAGATTCAAAGACAGCATAAGCAAAACTTTTTCAGTATCTTGACTGATCAAGTGGATGATTTTTCCCAAAAGCTACTGCTTAAGTACAAATGACAACAGAAGGCATTACAGCTCTTTTTGCGTATGTGCTGGTAAACATTTCTTAGGAGGAGAGAATCAAATAATGTTTGAAAAAAAACAATTTAAATGTGTCTGGCAAGGCAATTAAGATCTTAAAATGACTGCCCTGTTGTAACTTTTCCAAGCATCAGTGATTCACAGGAAAGGTATAAACCTTTCCTTGAAAGGACATGTGTTGTCTTGAATAGGAAGCTACAAAGATCTCTACAGAGAATGATTTTACCAATATATGAAAGCATATATGTATATATAAACATATATATTTATTCCAATTATTTACATTACCTCCAATGCATGATGAAGAATAAATAAAGCAAATAATCCCATACTAATTGATGTATATTTTTATACAAGAGCACATGCTAGATGACTTAAAGTATTAAGAAGAGTTGATTATCATTAATATCTATTTTATTGATCAATCAATATCAGCTGCCCAATCCATGATTTGGGGTAAAATCCGCTTTCATTTGGAATGAAAACAACAACAATGGTAACCAAAACAGCCATCCCATCAAAGCAACAAACATGGATTGTATCAAGTTATTCCCTTCCCTGAAATTAAGTAATGAAAAAAAAGAAAGCACTACCATGGGCCTATTATTTTTCTTATTCTTTGATAATATCACCATACAGAAAGAGTATAGGCCTGAAAATTAAGTATTTTACCATTTGTCTTATTTTTTCTCTAAACCCTAAGGAAAAAAAGATCTTTTGACAGCTAGAACTTTAAAGAATCACTGTGACAGAATATGCTTCAAGCTCAATTATTTTTTAAAAAATAATGTGGGAAAGACATCATTTTCATAGTCAACTTTTAAAAGAGTGATCACAATATGACATACATATTTTACATTGAAAGGAAAATAACACCATAAACCTTAAAATCACTTTAAACATTCATGATTTTAACAGCAAAATTACAAAATAGAAAATAATACCACTATGAAAAAGATCCAAAGAAGGATAATGAATAAATATCAATAGTAATGAAGCAGCCTACATGATAGTCCACTAAGGAGAAATAAAGCTTTACTTCATCAAAGGGCCAGGAATGTATTCCTAATTCCCTGAATTGTTTTACCTCAAAATTGGTATTCATCCCCTCTCTTTCTCCTGAGTTATATAGAAGCTAGGGAATACATTAGAACGTATTTTGAACTAAATAACATGTATTAAGCTCCCAAATGTATGTTTTTTTGTGTTTTCTAAGTGGTTGCTAGGATTATAAATGTTCCTTCAGGATGGAATCTCATGGAAGCTCACTGTTACCTTATTAAATTATTTGATGGCATTAAAAATGGAAATTCAATAAGGTAATGTACACATTTTGGGTTTTTTTTTAAAGACACTCCAGTTGAGGGAGGGAGTTTCTGAACTCTCTGTACACTATTCTAACAATAGTATTCAAATAATAAGAAATACTCAAATAACACTAAGCCTAATAGCCATAAGAAAATCCACAAAGAAATCAAATCATAATATGAAAGTTTCAAATATATTTTTTGCTCTACAAATATTTGTCTATTGTTTTAAGAGTCTAGATACACAGAAATGGAGCATAGTGACTATCTATGAAATTGAGGTACAAAATTCTATTCGGCAGGGATCTATTTATTTAAGAAAGTTTCATGCATAGTAATTTAGGTAATCAAAAAAAATGTATTTTAGGGGTTGCCGGAGTCTGATGAACAACTATATTCAATCAACTTGATCCAACTTGATCCATTGCCCCCAAACAACTTAATTCACAGAGTAAAGAAGGCCATTCTCAGACGAAATATAGTAAAACAGTGTGGATTTTAACATGCGGGTCATCAAACCAAATATACATCTCAGGTTTTTTGAGCTCGGGTCTCCAAAAATCCTTGTCAAAAAGTTTTTGATGAGGGATTGCTATGACAGGATGAAACAGCACTATAAGCATACAGAAGTAGACCCCTGCCAAGGGAGGAAGAGTAAGGGAAGGCAACCAGGATGCAACTACAAAAGAGTGGGGTTCTAATAATAACAGGATATTTAAAATGAAAACAGAGGAGACAGGTGTAAGAAACATTCCAGATTTCCTTCTAGAGAGAGAATCCTGACATGGTAATTTCCAAGTAATGGGAAAGAGCAAGCATTTCCATTGTGAAGTAGTAAGATGTTGAAGAGAGAAACTATGAGGGAAGAAAGAAGCACCAAAGGCCATAAAATGAGTCAAGCTGAGTCCCAAATCAAAACATATTGCTATTTATTATAAAAGATAAACCTGAAAATCTAACTCAAACTCACTTCTGAATTTCTTCCTGTTAACTTATGTATATACTCTATGGTTTTAACATGATTCAATTCAGCAAACTTTTCTCTGTCCCTATATGTACGAGACACCGTGCTTGAGGTGGGTTGGGAGACAGTATTGGAAGATTTAAGAATGAATTAGACATGAATAAGCAATGTGCCCACAGTATAATGAGAGAGACAGATATATACCTAATTAATGAATTAAACTATGCTAAGCTCCTTAGTAGAGATATAAGGAAATGAACTCAGATAGAAAAAATTACTTCCCAGTTATATTCTAGAAAAAAAAATCCTTTAATTACAACTGCATTGTAAATATTCCAAGATGTAGAAACTGGTGACCAGGAAAATTTATAGATCTATAAAGATACCAAAGTAATTTTAGGACAATTCCTTAATCTCACTAGATTCAGTTTACTTATCCAAAACTAGAGCATTTAGTTAGATCTTTTTAGCTTATTTTTAATTCTAAAAAATTTACATTTCCTTTTGAGTGTTATTGAAAGGGAGAAAAGAACTTACAGTAGAGGACATCAACAGGGCAAAATTTCACAGAGATCCCAGATTTGAAAGTTACTAACAATTGTTTCCATGCATGCATGAGCTAAGAGACAATCACTCAAACTTTACATCATTTCAGTATGTTTTATTTTCCCAAATTACTGGCTTCTAAACTCAAAAGAAATAGAACAGCAGGTATTTGCACCAGCAAGCATTCTCTAATTGACATTTAGGTCAGTATTACAGAAGAATGATTGTGCATTCAGCAATGAGGCTATCGGTAATTAGGCAAAAATGGAGAAATACTTCCTCTTTTCTTTTCTTTGGTTGCTGATAGAGCCTTTCATGCCTTAATTTAGCCATACGTTGGAACAACTAGATTGTGGTTAGAAAAGAACCACAGGTTTTCTATTCACAGTAGCATCAACTGGCTGGATTACTCTGTGAAAGGAGGTATTCAAGATAAATGTGTGTAAGGTTATTTCTACATGCACTGTTCAAGTGCTCCTTCCAAATTCCTTTTACTTCATCAGGGCTTAAAATAAACCACAACTGAGCTTTCTAATGACCTTAATGCAAACAAAAAAAACAAACAAAAAAAAACAAACAAAAGAGTATATTATATGTACATGTAATAGAGATAGGTACTTTAGGTATTCTTTTACAAACTACCTAGTTTCTGTCTAAAACTGGGATTTTAAGGAAAGAATTCCGTATTTATGGGGATATTAGGACAAATTAGATTTTATCAATAAAGTTTAACATAGACTTAAGTGTAAAATTTCAAAAATATTCAGTTGTTTATTCCAAACCATTTAAATCACAATTTACTAAGAAGCATGCTGTTCTAAGTATTTATGTTCATATTCTCTTCTAGTCTTCTAGTAGAACTGTTGGTAAGCTTAGAACTTCACTAATCTCTCCCTTTCAAAATTCTTCTTCATGAGAATCTGATACAGTATATCCCTGTCTTTCTATCTTTCTGACAACTCTAGACTATTTTCTTTCACTTCCAAATAATCAAAGCCCTACACTTCAGGCTTATCCTGAGTAGACTTGCCCTGTGCCAACCTTGATGCATTAGCTAATTCACCCATTTCACCCTAAGAAGATCTATACATAAATCACTCCAGCCCAATTAGACTTGACAACCTTTTTCTCTGAAGGTTATATAAGAAAAAAGAGCAAGAAGAAAATTCAATGAGGACTACATTTACCGAGAGTTATAATCTGTTTAAATATAAAAGAACTATATAAATACAAGAGAAAGAATAGTATTTAAGTGACTGGTATTGTAATTCTAAGACAATAACCTTATTTTGTCACTAAACTAAACCTAATATCTTAAGAGAGTAAAATATTTTATCTCTGTTGATTAACACTTATACAATCACTCATCAACCAAGCATGGAAGAAAAATATGTATTATGTTTCTTTTAATTCTACAAGATCAATAACAATGATAAAATTATTAATCAACCTTCAATGATTTATTATTTATGCCTTTGGCTATTAGATGAAAAATACTCTAAACTAGTTCATTCGATAACTGGCTTTCCTCGATTATTTTTATTTTCTCTCCATAATATAAAGAATAACATCATCTTCAAAATGGCAATAAACATTTTTTGATCAGCTTCTAATAGCAAGGCTGTGTGCTAGAAACTGAAAAAGGAAAGATAGAATATCTGCCCTCAGAAAGTTTATGGTGCACCTGATAAAGAATTAAATACATGAAAATACTAATAAAAATACAAGGCCGCATAAAGGCAGCAAACAAGTGCCCTTGTCAGTCCATAATTGTAATGGAGGAAGAAGATTCCTAATATTAGGGCAATCAAAGACAGCATGACAAAGTAGATGAGACTGAATCAGGGCCTCCTTGCAAAATGAGTAGAATCTACGTAATAATGAAACAGCAATTTATTCAAAAGCAAAGGAAGAGTTTGAGGGTTCTGGGCAAAAGAAACACGCTGAGAAAACAATAGATTGCAAGGAAGGGAATGGATGATGCTGTACAACCAAAACCAATCCAACAGACAAACATGGGGACATGTAGGCACTTACTTCTCAGGAGCTGAGGATATTTATCACTTGGTATGAGATTCATCTGGCCTTACGAGCTTCTGGAACAGCTCTGCTCTTAACATTTAAACAATTTATTGCGTAATTATTTAGTTTGCCCTTTTGAAGGGTCTGTCTGCAGGACACTCTCTGAGAATGAGCACAAAAAGTGGGCCCTTGGAAAGTCATCCCCCCCATTGCATTTAAAGGAAAATAACCTTTTATCAAATGCTTTGTGACTACTTAGAATATTGAATTTGTATTTTAATCATCGAGTTCAACAGGAATATAGCCAGTGGGAAGGACTTAATTACAAATGATGTCTTTCTCATGGTTATGCCCGCAATCCCAAGAGGTGCTTTAATGAAGTTCTGAGCCCTTAGACAGGAAAGGTCAAATGGCTTTCCTCCCCCCTGTACCTCAAACGTGCATGTACCTGCATCTTCATCCTAGCAGATGTTCAACCAGGTATAATATTAGCCCGAGGCAAAAATTCCAGGAAACAAGAGCTCATAGGGAAGCAATTTTCTGGAATTCAGTGGATAATAGAGCAGCCTTTTTCTGAGTTTGAAGAGGAGATGAATTTAGATAATCTCCTTGTGAATATAAATGTATATTTCATTAGGAGTGTAATAGGCCAGGAGGAATACCATTCTGCTTGAGAATTTATTACATATTAAAGATTCATGATATTTTAGATCGATAATTTTAAATGTTGAAAATGTTCTTCCTATGTTTATACTATGCACATATCAGATTTATATAACGTAAAACCAGCTGAAATAGCTTCTTTTGGTAGGTCAAAAAAGGTTGAATATTCCATTTTACCTGGCCGAATGTAATTACTAACATTGTCTTACAATTAGCAAAAGAATGTAGTTACATTTTATAACACCATTTGACATATTTTTCATTCTTATAAAATTTTGTATTATGCTAAACAAAATCTTTTCAGAATGTGCTGATACATATATATAAAAAGCCATTAGCTCTAAATTTGTGTCCACTTTCCTAGACACATTTTAAAAATTAATATGGAAGAAAATCTTTGATTTTTCCTGAAACTTAAAAAAGCTGGCTTCCCTGCTGTCCTCAAATAAAAAAAAATATATACAAAACAAAACAAATCTTAATATGCAATGAAAGATATGAGTTTCCACATGAATTCTTAATGTTAATAAATGGAATCTTCAAATAGAGTGTACTTTTTTGACATGATTTTTTGAAAAGATATTTGGATCTTCTAATTTCTTTTTTACAATTTATACCTTTGTAAAACATTTAAAGTCATGAAAAAAATTGTATTTATTTATTTGCTTACCTGATTTGATATTTTTTACCATAGCATATTATAATGTCTGTGCCCTGATGAAAAATTATAATGGCTAATCAAAGTAATGTATGCCTCTATAAAGCACTATTTAGCTGAACATTAATTAATTAAACACAAAAATCTTTTTAAAAACTCTTAAAACTAATTCCAATGTAAATTTTAAATTATTAGTAAACCAAGTGAACCCAAAAATGAATGGAAATGTACATAATGTCAATTAAATAAAACCTGACTAATACTTAAAACACGCACTATTGACAGGTTAAACACTTGTAATAAAAAAGACGGGGGAATCTTTTAACAAAGACTAGATCTTTTAACTGAAAGGGAGGTTGGAAATAGGGGTGGAGAAGGAGTGATGACGTGACTCTTGTCAGGAGCAGCAGAGGTAAGTAGCTGTTATTATTTCTGAAAGTCTAGCTGGATGGTTGGGGTTATACCTGAAGTCGAACAAAATTCTAGTGTAGCTCACCATGGTGTGACTAAGTTGCAAACCATGTTGTCTTGTGTGGTTAATAAACAATTTCTGTAGAGAATACATTAAACTCTCTTAATGCTGTGCTAGAGTAACTGTATAGAGCAGACCACAAAATAAGGGAACAAGTGCCATCCACAGGACAGCTGATCCAATTGACTCCCCAGGCAACCGCCAGAAATTAGGCTTTTAAGCTGAGGGAACAAGATCAGTATTTAAACTGTCATTATATGATTTCACAGCGACACACCACCAGCCTCACCACCTTTACGGTGCTTTAATATAAAAATTGTATATTTGTTTTGGTTTTAAGTCTAATTCCTTTATGTTCTTTTAAATACACACCACATTTAGAAGAAGCCGCATAAACACTCTTTTCATAGTTGAAAAGCAGAAATGTATCTTATTTTTATTGGCAGTAAATGTAGGGGCCTACATAACAGCTGCCTCAATAGCCACTAAATTAACGACATAAAATTGCAAAGCCTTTAGCCTGTTCTGCGTTTGGAGAAACAGAAAAATATGAAAAGAGGCGCCTTGCCCAGGTTTCGGAATTCCAAAAAAGGTGTTGAATTGCCCGTTGAAGGATTCATTCTTCATTACTTCATTTCGAATATAACTGTCTTCATTCAGCGAGGATTTGGTTTGTCTTTGGAATACAATCTTTGCAAGAGGCACGTGTTAATTTACCGAAGCCCTACTGGCAAGGGCGAGCCTGGAGACAGGAACGGGTGAAACGCAGCAGAGAAAGGCGGGAAGAAGCCGCCCCAGCCTCCCCCCGGCCCCATCTCTTTCCCGCCCGCGTGGCCCGGCGGCTTCGGCTTTATCTCTACGACAATAGCGCCGCTCGCCGCCGACGACGCGACTCCGACGCGCGCTCCTGCCCCACCGGCGCCCCTGCCCGCCGGTTCCCTCACTAGCTCCCCCGCCTCACCGTCCTGCCGTCCCACCCGCACCCCTGCCCCGTTGACCCCCCCGGCCCCACCAGCCCCTCTGCCCACGACTCCCCCGGCCCCACCAGCCCCTCTCCCCCACGGGTCCCTCCACCCCACCAGCGCCCCAGCTTGAGCGGCGGCGGCGGTCCTGACGACACTGCGGACCCGCCTGCGCCTCCCGGGGCCGCGGGCGAAGCTCGGCAGCGCGGCCGGGAGCCCCGGGACGCCCCCCGGCGCCCCCTGCGCCCTCCGACGCGCGGCCCGGCCCGCCTGCGGCTCGCCCCCGCCCTGGCTACGGCCCCTCGGGCTTGTTTGCTTGTCCGCAGTCCCCGGCCGGCCCCGCTCCCTCCTCCCCGCTGCTTCCACAGCCCTGTGCTTCCTGCGGTGTGTTTCTTTTTTTCCCCTTCCTAGGCTCCATCAAAGGTGGCTCTGTTATTGAAATATGAAGCCATTTCCTCTCCAAAGCCCTTGGTTACTCAAGGCGGGAATCAATGGACCTATATACTCTCCCCGGAGTTATAAATAAATGCCTATTTGTTCAGGAGGCGTTTTCCCGCGTGTCCCAGCATCTTCCCCAGTAGCTATTTTAGGGGTTTGTGTGTGTGTGTGTGTGTGTGTGTGTGTGTGTGTGTGTGTGTGTGTGTGTGTGAGAGAGAGAGAGAGAGAGAGAGAGGGAGAGGGAGAGGGAGAGAGGCGTGTGGCGTGTGCGCGCCCGCGCGCCCTGTGCCCATCTGGTTCTAATCCTGGGTATGGATCCATAACCCAACCCCACCTATCCCGTCTCCCCCTCGCATTCCTCTTTCTATAAATAAACCCAGGTTCTTTGAGCTCTGTCATCTAGGGATACAATCAATAGCAGTTGTTTGTTAAGAGAGATTTAAACCCAATACCGACACCGAGTCCAATAAACAAGCAAATATGCTTCTGGCGTTTGGGGTGGAAGGACACTTCCAGATCAGGAAGCTTTACGTGCTGTGCTAACCGTCTATCTAGTATCCTGGGTCTACTTTGAAGGGGAGAAGGCGGAAAAGGAGAACCTCTCCTACCCTTGGATTTTCCTTTTAAGCTGAGCCTGACAAAACCAGGCAAAAATGGACTGCCCTGGGGAGTCGGCCTCTCCTCGCGGCCCCACGGATCATTTCACAGCCCCCTTGGCCCGTCCCCTCTGGACAGACCAGAGCGGTGAGGGTGCAGGAGGTGTGGTGTGGGTGGGGGCTTGTAGTGACAGCTGACGGTTTTCCTGAACCCCACAGCGGGACACTCACTCGGGGATGTGAGCAGAGGGGCAAGTCATCTAAGAGGCTGCTGTTTTACAAGGTCTGGGCACAGACCTGCCCCTCCCTTCCTCCCTGAAGTTAGCATGAAGTGCACGTTAGGCTGTAATTAGGGGATCTGGGAGGAGAACTTTCCTGGTGACGCTCTGCTTTTCTTCTGCTCTTGGTGAGAAAGTGCCTCCTTCTTCCCAGGACCAGGACCTCTGCCATCCAGCGCCACAAAGAGACATTCTGCACACACACACACACACACACACACACACACACACACACACTCGCCCAGAGACAAACTTAAGGTGAGGAGAAAGAGCGCTAGCTTCACTTGATCTCCAGCTTCCAACTTTAGCAGGACTTGAGAGCATCTGAATTTCTGGATTTCAGGACAAGGTAAAACTTCCGTAATTTTTTCCCCTCTTTCTGTCATACCTGGTGCCTTTAAGATTTCATATGTACATATATAATGCCTGTGTACATTAAACAACTTTCCTATTCCTTTCTTTAGCTTTCATTTGAATTTAACATGACACCTCAACTTTTTTTAAAGGTTCATATTGTCAGATAAAATATTGTATTGCAATAAACAGACTCAGTCTAGAATTGGGGAAAGAATTAACTCTAGTATCCTGGCTTTTGCTAATGCTACTATAAATCTGGTAGGCTCATGGTTTCCAAGTGGTGACTTTTCCATCTGTATTTCAGCAAGCATTTTTATAGCACCTGAGATGATAAAAGGATAGTATAAGCTGAAGGGAGAGCTGAGGAATGGGAATGTCCAAGATTTATGAGTTTTGTTTTAGGGAATATATAGGTTTATGTGGAAAAGACAGTTACTTTAGTCGTAAGGAATACCTGTTAGATCAATAATCTTTGAAATGTTACCATTTTTAGGTCCAGGCTTGTCCAGCTAATTATGAAATTCAGATGATAGAATTAAGATGATAGAAATATGATGCATTTCATAAATAGAATGATGTTGATGGATAATTTTAATACACTGAAAAAATTTGAAGTCATAGTTTAGATTATTTTTAAAAAGTTGCTTTAAGGAATTATTTATAGGTTGAGTCTGTTTATAACCGTAAGCAAACCTGAACTCTTTGGCGCTTAGATTAAGTAGTTTTGTTTCATTGAATATGACTGTTGTGTTCAAAATAAGATGGTTTATTAATTTGAAAATAAGTTGTTTTATTTTCATTTATCACTGGAAAAATACACACAGTGGCCAGGACATTTGGGAATTTTTAGGGTGGAAAGTGTTCCTGTACATGTTCCAGCGTGATGTCATAAAATCAAACATACTGGCTGGCTTCTTGGAAGCTAACGGTTCTTAAGAAATGAAGCTTGTGAATTAATTTCTAAATGAATGTAATACTTATTCATTGCAAAGGTAGTTTGTGTAACCAGTTCTATTTGATTATTTCAGTATACTAAATTTGCAGTAATTTCATACACATTTCAGTGACTTCAATATTTTAATGAAATCATAAAGTTGGAATATTGTTCTATGAAAAATATATCATAGTAGTTCTCTTTGGAACTTTTAACTTGATATGTCTTAATTCTTACATCAGTTCTTAACTTCAATTCCATTTTTGATTATATAAATGAAAGAAATTTTTCCTCCCATTTAGTGATATAGAATGTATGCCAATTAACTAGTGGCCATTTAAGCTTTAGTTTGTAGTCACTTTTATACTACCTGTTCTTAAAAAATTTAATTGTTTCAGCTAAGAGAATGAGTTTATATTTTTTTGGTGACCTCTTCCCTAAATTGAAAGAGCTTAAAAATAGGAGAACTGCTTAAGAAGTAATTTGCCTAAAGCTAATTAAATGAGCAAGAAAAACCCAACAATCTCAATAGACCGCTGGTCCAAAGGAAGAATGTACCCAGAGGCCAGTATTCCAAACAGGAGTGCCCTGGTGGGCCTGGGCTTTCTATGGGAAATAAGAGAGGGAAACATCATGTTCTTATAAAGTGAGCCATTTATTTTCAGCAAGGGTCTGTCTCTCAGAGGAATGACTGACACTGTAATTTAGAAGTACTGAAGAGACTTTCACAGAGAAGAATCAATTCATTATATCCCTAGTGGTTTCACTTCCTTTTCCTTCCTTTGGGAACAAGTAACACATCCAGGATAAATACATTCGGAGAACGAAGAAAGATACTTTATGAGTAGACAGTCTACTAAACAATCCTGCCTTTTAGCATTTTGGGTGTGGAATATTGGCATTTTTTGAGCAGTTGAAGATTTCTTTTGAATCTTAAGGTAGCACTACACTGCATTTTTTTAAAGATGAACAAGAGTTATATTCATGAAATTACTTTCTTTTCATTTCCTTTTGCCCCATGCGCATTTTATTTTCCAGATTGCATTTTTAAAATAATAAAAAATTAAATTCCAACAAAATGCAAGGCAAATTTGAAAATAACTTTTATATAATAGTCCCCTCCTGTTGATTAAATTAATTTTATGACATCCTACAGCCATTATTAGTAACCTCAGTACTTAGTCTAAGTCACTTAAATGTACTTAGCCTGTCATTTAAACGTAACAAAATGCTGTTGGGGGAAGTAGGGAGGGATGGAGACCTGAATATATTTAGGATTTTAATCCACGATGTTTAAGGAGGATTAGAGGAAACAGCTGGTTAAACAATTATTAGGTGTGGAGAGGAGGAGATAGTATAAATTAATAATGCATCTCTTTATTATTACACTATGAATGGGAAGGTCTGAGGCAGCTAAACGCATGAAGCATGGTCCCTGTGTGCCACCTAGTGGAGAAATCAAAGAAGCCTTTCTCACCAGTCTCTTAAGACATTCTGAGACTTAATTTGGTTGACATTTCTTGAGCACTACATGCCATACATTGGGGTGCTCAGAATAGAAAATAAAGCAAGTGACTTTTATATAATTTAAAAATCAAGACATCACTTAACAATTTATTAAATTCCCCGTGATTGTATTTAAAATCACTTTACTCTCTATTGGATAATTTACCATCAACTTTCTGTCTCAGTGAGGATTTGGCTTAATCATCATAACTCGCTTATAATATAGGATTTGGTTTCTACAGACATGCCATAGTGTGGTTCAAGGAAAGATTGGGACAGTTTGACCATCTTGAATCACTGTTTCTTAAATAGAAATAAATTTCTGTAAAGTTTATTGTTACTGAGTTTAGTTGAGTAAATAACTACTAGCTTAAAAGGTTGGCACACAGACACTAACACATTTTATTACGTATTCATATTTAAAATTTATTACATGGGAAAAGGTAGTAAAAATTGCTTTGGGGTAATGAGGTAGATTTTATAAAATATTGCTCTCAAACACTTAATAACTAGCACGTAAAACTGCTTCATCTATACTTGTTTGTATGGAGTTTTGAAGCAGGAATCTTGCTTCTGTTAAGTTGACATAATAGGAAAAAAAATCCTGGACAAGAACAATTACATGGAAAACTGCCATTTGAAAAAAGCATTAGGATATCATAGAAGATTAATACATCTGAGTATTGCACTGAGAGTTTTAAAAAATTTTTCTCTAAGAGATATATGAATTATTGCTCCAATTGGCTCTTTGCAAGATACATGACTTAACGGCAGCAGTGTTCAGCACATCAGCATTAATCAAGACAAGTTGTGAAATTCAGATATGAAGGTGAAATGCCTCAGTAGGGAAAAAAAATGATGAATTTGTTACTTGCTGAGCTCTAGAGGTGTAATCTACAAATCGAGTTAGGCCTACTGTTATGGAATGGAGGTTTCCTGTTCAGAAGACTTTGGTCTTTTGTATGGCAGCAAAACCTACACATTGGAAAGGAGAGCTGCTTATTAAGTCCTTTCTCATTAATGCCACAAAATTATAGCCTGTATTGATCAGAGGAGGTGGCTGGAATCAACACCATCAATCATGCAAAATAAAGCAGATTATCTTAATCTCTGTTTCCAATAGATCATTATCTACCAAGGGGAAAAAAAGCCCACATTCTGTTAATAATTTCATCTGATCGTCCTTGTGATTTAGAATGAATCACACACTCATTGTAGTGAAAGAGCTAGGGAGAGACTGCCTAATATCAGAGCCCTTGAAAGTAGAAGTTTAGTGGAAAACTGTGTTACAAGAAGTTTTAATGATTTCAGATGACTTAATGCTAGTAGACAAGAACAAACTCTACAAGAGAAAAACAGCCAAGCTCTCAGGAACAGTCTGATGCTGCTTGAATCTTGGTTATATTGTGTAGCTCCACATAATGTCTTCTCCCACTGGAAGGAGATGGCTGGTATTAAGTGCTCTTAGCTATCTTTCTCAGATACAGCCGGGATTTTTTTTTAAAATATCAAATGTTGTGGACTATTTTGAGAACCTCTTCATTGTTTTATAGTTATACCAGGGTGACACCTGAGATGAGGGTATTGCTAGAAGACCAGGAGTCTAGTTACAAAACACAACCAAAAATCCATAGAGTAAAAATAACTTAGAAAACTTACTAAAGTTCAAAGGCTAATTCTCAGTCTGGTCAAGACAATAGAAATTTCCCCTTCTGTACAACCTAATAATTAAAAGAGAACAAAATTTCTCTTGATTGATTACTAAACTCCGATTACTGTTAGATCCAATTAAATTAAATAACATTCAAACTATGTTTATGGTAAGTCTGAATTTTTCTATACTTTTTGCAAAGTTTTATGAATAATATCTTGGTTTAGTCTTCATCTGTACTCTGAATTTTTTTCAGCTTCACTCTTATTTTGAATTTTGGGGGATCATCTTATTTGATCATTCATTTGTTCCTTTGTTCATTCAACAAAAATGTACTGATTGCTGGCTATTTGCCAGGTACTGTGCTAGTGCTATGAGCTGGACCCTCCACTTTATACTATGAAAATCCAGTCTAAAAATAATCAGAAAGTCAAAATTAATGATAGTGAATCTAAAATACTGCAAGATCCTGAAGTACACTTTGAGTGATAGAAACAACCCCAAAAGTTCTGGCCTCATAGTCTTAGTATTACGAGAATTTTGGGCATGCATTTTTAAGAATGATGTTCCCTGTTTGCCATCACCTCACCGAGTGGATAAGAGCTTTGTTTCTTGGTTGGCCTGGGAAGGCAGCTCTGACACTCCAGAGCCCCAGGAGGAGTAGGGTTCCAATAGTATGTCTGCTTGGATGGACAAGAAAAGCAAAAATGCTTTTGTACACAGTTGTCCACCAGTTTGCAACTAAAATTCTGATTGAGCAAGAATGATTTAGTGCTTACCATTTGCACCAGGCAGGCACCATGCTAGGTGCTGCATAGTAATTCACAAGGAGTTCAAGGAGTTCAAGGAGCTCAAGGAGTTCACAAGCTAGTGGAGGAGACAGATGGACACACATCATGAATCACTAGCAAAATGTGCCAAGTAGGTGAAACTTGCCTTCTTAACTTTCTGGTCTCTTTCCTTTGCACTTATCCAAACTTTCCAGCCCCTCTACCTTGTAAACTGAGACTCTTGCTCTCTACCCTTGCCCTGCAGAGGATCTGATACTTCTCTGGTTTATTGACGGTGTCTTGACTACACCTAATTGGCAATGAGGTTTGCTCATGCATTACACTTAAGTGTGAATGAGTTTCACTCATGCATCTACATTTCAATCCTTTTATCTCTTTAAAGTAATTGTTTTGTTTTCCGTAAAAAGAATTTAAAACATCTGGGGGGTGGGGCTTCCCCTCCTGCCACCAAAGGGTGTAATTAAGCCTGATTAGGTCCTCCAAGGTCTTCAATCTCTCACTTAACCCCCCTGCATATGTGAGAACAGAGGGATTCCCTCAAGGCCTGTTTCCAGAAACTTGGAGGTCCTTGGGTCCTGTTAACTACCTGCTCCTTTTAGCTAAACCTGATCAACCTGTCCTTCCACGTCCCCAGTACTTTAGCCAGATGGATCTCCTCTCCCTTTGCCCCAAGGGACATCCAAAACCCATCCTGTTTGAACATTCCTGTTCACTTCACCATAACTCTACATCCTCTCAACCCATTATTACAGTGCTTCAGTTGTGGCCACTGAACAGATAGAGCATCCATAGTTTCTTGTGTTCCACAGTTTTGAGCTCTCATGCCACCCCAAATATCCATGTCAAGCAAGCGGGAGCAATGAGAATCCACATATTTGGTCCAAGAACACTTCCAAGTCATGAAGCTGAAGGAAGACACGGATATGCATAGGGGAAGCCAGGGATTAGCCATCATGCTGAAAATATAGGCCAAAGCCAGCATGTTTTAAAAATATGTTCTCAGGTACTCAAGTGCAGTACAGTTGATGTCAGAGAAATTTCATCTTTGATGCTCATTATGGATTCAGGAAAACTGTGAAAAGAAAAAGAAAACAGTGCTTTGGCTTTTGAAAACTCACATTAATCAGAGGTATTTGTTTAAATTTCCTTCTCATTTTATGTATAATAAACATACAGAACAATGATAGTCATATTTTATTCAGTGTTTCAATTAATTTATGTAAGTTTTTAAAAATTATACTCCATTAGATTATGCCACCACAGTTTGGTGCTTTTGTAAGATATTATTGGGGTCTTATAACACAAGGATGTGCTCACCATTTTTTAAATTTCTGGGACTGATGACCCTGATTTAGAGAGTCGGTTTCCTTCCCTGTCTTTTCTGCAGCCTAGAGGAGAGGGATGATTCACCTGCGCTATTCACCTGGCTACGGGATATGAATGCCTGACATTCAGTAGGTGCTCTGTAAATGCTTACTGTTGTTGCTGTCAGTGCTCAGTGCAGGGCTGAACATGGGGCTCCCGGGGGCTCTTGCCCAAGTGCCTGTATTTCAGATGTCTTATTTCCTTATCCATCTTCTTCCTATCCTTCGGTGTTGTTAAATTTACAAACTCCTGTCAGATTTAAATGATAAGCATTAGATTATAAAATAAATAATGTAAATAAAATTAATTACTAATTTCAATAGATCTCTAAATTTAAAGAAAGCAAGAATGGAGGTAGGAAACCAATTTAGAGGCCATTGAAATAGTGTAGGCGCCATCTAATTGGGTGTATTAACTGGATGTGGGAGAAAAGTCTAGGACAGTGTGGATGTTTCAAGCGTGGATGATTATATGAAGAGGGATGCCATTGACTAAGATTGGGAATATAGGAAGAATAAAAGTTTCTGGAAGAAAATGATGAGTCTAATTTAGGAAAGACCCAGGGGACACGGAGAACCCGTAGGAGTCAAATGTATGCTGTCTTAAGCACAGGGGAGAAAGCAGTCATGGCTGGAAATAGAGATTTTGAAGTCTCTGGCATTAAAATTGTAGTTGAAATCATCTGGAAGAGAGGAGGAGATCATCTCAGGGAAAAAGAAAGGGTGAAACAGTTGACCAAGAACTGAAATCCAGGGAAAAATTGGTAAGAATGAGTTTTTCCATTATTTAGGCATGATTTTGACTTTTATTTTTATCAACTGTAGATGTCCACTGGGTTGGATAACAGCAATGGTTTATTCATGCTTATACCTCACAATTGTAGTCATTACTTTACATATTGAAGGTGCCAGACATGTTTGCTGAATTAAATGAAATTAAAATGGTATTTCCGGGCCTTGATGCTCTAAAAGACAGATTTTCATAATGACAACCCTGAGTAAGACCCCAAAATGTCTGAATTGTAGCTGTTTATTCAATTTTGTCCAATACCAAGCTAACTTTAAATATATGTTGTTGCATTTTGTTGTTTAAAAATCAGTAATCAATGTGTGGTGTAGATGGTAATTCACCAGAGTACTTGATTAACCATAGCCCATGTTGTTTAGGTTAACATATAAATGAGTTTGCCACAGACTGCAGACTAATTCAAGTCCATTTATAATTCCTTTCCTAGTTTCTTAAGTCTGAAGACTTCTAAATCTTAGGTCAGATTTGGAGTCCATAATCCTGGATTTCTCTAGTTTTCTCAGCAACTTGCTTTTTTTTTGTAGATTCCCCCCAACCAAACCCAGTAGGATTGCTAGATAAAATACAATAAATAATTGAATGATTTTTAGTATATGTATGTCCCCAAGAATGCATGGGACATACTTATACAAAGATTCTTGTTTATTTAAAGTTTAAATTTATCTGGGTAGTCTATATTTTTTATTGGCTAAATCTGGCAACACTGCCCGCTTCTTGAAGTAACTGTAACTATAATGTGCCAAAGATTTCTTCATAAGATTTCTGAACACTCTACTTCTAAAGGCCAATGAATAAAGTTACAGATTTTATTTTCACTAGTGAAATAAGTGTATTAAAAAGATGATCTAAATAAAATTGTCTAACTAAAATATACAAATCAAGATGCAAACTTACAGAGCATTTATAACCGTGGTGCTATATACCCTATACACTGAGAGCTATTCTAAGAAGCCCACAAATGTATATTAGTGATCATGTTTTTTATCTTATCTAAAATATTTTAAAATAATGTTCATATTAGAAAATTAAGCTTTTTACATTTTCCAATTTCAAGTCAACAATAATGATAAAACAAAAATAATTATTTTTAAATGAAGAATCATACATTCAGAAAACCTATATAATATATGACAGGTGTAAATTCCAACTGCAGAATATCTGAAAGGGATCTTTTTATTTGTTAATTATGTTATTAATATATTGTAGTTGTGCTGCCACCTTGTGACATTTTGTGATATTACCCAACACAACTCAATCCATTAGCATGTTCAAATTGACCATTTGGCCAGTAAAATTATTCTTCAAATGATTAATATGTTTTATTTTACCCACAAAATGGCATATACTTAAATATCAAATACTTTCAAGTATGTAATGCAAATATATTCATATTTTATTTGCAAAATTTATTATTCTTGAAATAATCACTAAATTATAAGTCCTTAAGTACTGTATGGATTGATTAATATGTTTTATGGATAAATTTGGTTGTATCTGCATGAGTGTTCAGTTTACTTAACTTTTTAACCTGAATTTCCCATAGATTTAGCGAACTTAACATTTCCAAAATTGAACTTTTTATTTTCCTTCAGCCAAACCTGGTTCATGTTATCTCTCTCTATATATTAAGACCACACAATTTATTAGTCAAACCGGGACACCTTTGAGAGGAAGGATGGTGCCTTGCTAATTATAATAGCCAGAAAGGTATAAACAAAGACTGTCCCAAGCAAACTAGTCACTTATGTATAAGTTAAAAATCATCATAATCCCAACAACCCAAACTAGAAAATTTGGAGTTCTGGACTACTTACTGGGTCGGGGAACTGACCTGGAATCTCCATCTCAGATTTCCACATTCCTTCTATATATTCATTCCCTTTCATCTTCACTTCTTTCTTTGGTGTCCACCTTGCTTGCCAATATTCTCAATGTCCTTGTCCTGTTGTCTACAAAGGGATCCACCAGACAAAATCTTTTTTCGTGATAAATCTAACTGCCTGCTTCCTCCACACTTGCTCCAATCTTCTGGGAACTGCTAGGAAAAATTCATGGCACTCCACAGAATGGGACAACTATACAACTTTATGGTATTTGATGTCAGCTGGATCTTTCATGGTATATAGCAGTTCCATATTTTTAAAAAGTCCATTGCTTCTCAAACTCCCAGAAACATGTCTAAGCCTCCCTATTTCCCACTGAAAATAGAAGCTAACTGTAAGGAACCCTCTCACTGTCCTGCCACCAAAACTAGCCTCTGACCCCACCTAGTCTCTCTTTTTTCTTCTCTGTTAGAACAATATTTTTTAAAAAATCTTGTTTGCCTCTAAGGGTCTAAGGCAAACGTTGCCACCTTCTTCCTGTCTTTTTGGAGAATTCTCCATTAGGGCTCTTCTCTCTTGCATCTTCAACCTCCCCCACTCTGGTTATTGCTTCCTATTGGCATTTAATCATGGTCAAACCTTTTTTGTCTTAAAAATACAAATTTCCCCGATCTCACATACATTCTATCACTTTTTCTCCTTCCCATCAGAGCCATAGTTCATGAGCTACCTATGTTCACTCTCTACCCCTCACCCCCATCCCCTCCTCAACTCGTCCTGATGTGCTTTCTCCCTCAATTACTCCACTGACATGCTCCTCAACAGGCTCACCAATCACTCATTTTCAATGGTTTTTTTAGTGCCATTTAATACAGTTTCACTACACAGCCATCCCTAGCCTTGGCTTTGCTTTTGTAGGTTTTATTTTGTCTCAGAGCGTCGCCCAGGCTAGAGTGCAGTGGTGTCATCATAGCTCACTGCAACCTCAAACTCAGGGACTCAAGTAATCCTCTTGCTTCAGCCTCCTGAGTAGCTGGCACTATAGGCACGCAGCACCACACCCAGCTAATTTTTCTATTTTTTGTAGAGAGGGAGTCTCACTCTTGCTCAGGCTGGTCTCGAACTCCTGGCCTCAAGCAATCCTCCCCCCTCAGCCTCCCAAAGCATCAGGATTATAGGCTTGAGCCACAACACCTCGCCCTAGCCTTGGCTTTGTGACATCATACTTTCCTAGATTTCCAGACTTTTTTGGTCACTCCATCTCAATCTACATTTCAGGCTTAAGAGAAGCTCACCTGCCCTTGGGTGGTCTATATTCTAATAGCTTCTGCCCAAGATTCATGCCCTCACTGTCCATATTCTCCCTGTGCACTTTCATCCACTCCTATATGTTACACTACTCTCAACTATGTGCTGATGCCTCCCTGATCTTTACCTACCCAGAATTTTCTCCTGAGTGCCTAAACCACCTCCGCTAGGAGGTGTCACAAACACCTCAAATTCCACAAGTCCATAATGAATTCTTTTTCTTTCTCCTGAAGTTGAACCTCCCTAGTTTTATCTAGTTCAGTAAATGACACCATTTTCTGTCCTCTCAGTTTCCAAAAACAGAAACATTGGAATCACCCTGTGGATTCTGTCCCACAAATATAGTCACCTTTGTCCATACCCATTAGCATAAATCCTACCCCTGATCACTGTCCTCTCTTGCTTGAATTCCTGCAAACCTTACCCATTGAGCTCTGGGTCTCTGGTCTTGTTCCTCCCTAATGCATTTGCTCACACTGAAGCTAGAGTAATCTTTCTAAAATGTAAATATTAAGATTTTCCACTGCTTAAAACTCTTCAATGTCTTCCCGTTGCTGTAAAAATTAGGTGCAAATGATTTAATATGATTTGCAAGGTTCTCAGTGACCTGGCTCTAGCATACCTTTCCACCCTCATCTAAAATCACCCAGTATGCCAGCTGATGGAATTAAATGACCAAAAGAGTCACGGTAATAAAACAGAAAATGGAAATAGATCGATAGGAGATCTAAATATTAGTTATCAGACATAGGCTTTATGTGATTGATGTATTTAAAAATTAGGTATCAAGATAGAGGATTTTAACAAAGAACTGGAAACTACAAAAAAAATGATTCAAATGGAAATCCTGGAACTGAAAAAATGTGATGACTAAAATTAAAATCTCAACACATGAGTTTAGAAAAGTTTAGACACACTGAAGAAATGATGAGTAAACTGGGAAATAGGTCAGAAAAATATAACCAGACTGAAGCCTGAGAGAAAAATGAAAGTTCCGGGGGGGGTGAGGGGAAGTAAAAGACATATAGGATGTAGATATTGGCATCTCAGAAGGAGAGAAATAATGGCTGTGACTGTCCAACAAGTCACAAATCCAAGAAGCACTACAACACCCCAACAGGATAAATGCCAAAACTTAAACAAAAACCGTGTCTGGGCATGGCATAGGAAAACTGCTGATGAAAACAAAGAGAGAATATTAAAATGCTTCTGGAAACAAAAGACTTCAGAAAGACGAACGAGTAGCAAAATTATCTAGTTGGAAAATTTATTCTTCTTTACGCTTTATAACATGCTAAAAATCAGTGGGCTGGCTTGCCTACATTCTGGTTAGCTCTTATCTGTTTGGCCTGCTCTCTCTGAGAGAACAAGGTTGTCAAGCTGAGGGGAATATCACTGTACCTAGTTTCCTGAAGGTGCTAGACTGAGACAAATTTTAGTGGTGACTCCAGTTCCTAAAATCTGTTTTCAGATGCTTGTACAGTCTATTGCTATCTAGATAAAATTCTGGAAGCAGTTTGAGATGTTCACATCCATCTTAATCACTACATAATGTAATTTTAAATTACAAAGAGGAAATAAATATGATGATTGAGAGGTTTATAATTTATATAGGGTATTTGACAATGTTATACCTATTTGTTCAAGTCACTGAAAGGCAGGTCTTGGTAACCAAAGTACATGCATATTTATCACGAAGATTCCAGTAATTAAAATCTCTCAGAATGTCTGTATTCTCTTTCCAAACATTCATGCAGTTCTACTCCTCTAATCTGGCTCATGTACTTCTCGAGCAGAAATCCCTTACCACTTTATCCCTCCATCGTCAAACGTGGGTCATGCTAGGATCACTAATATAATAATTCTTTCATGCAACCTTGCATCGTACTGCTAGCTGGAATTAATGACATCCTTCTCAGTTCTCTCTTAATACCTTCTTTGTACCACCATTGCTCCGTATACTTTTCTATGTGTGATAGTGTAATCAATTGTTAAACTGTTTTTCAAGTGTCCTTGTTAGTAGTTTGTTTTATCCATCGTTATGTCCTTCAAAATTCTGAGCTGAAAGGTTAGATTTGGAATCATAGTTTTCAAAGGACCTAATTTGTTCCAACCTCCCACCCACTGTAAGAATCCCCATGCAGTACAACTGACAGATGTTTGTTGGTCTGCTTCAACACCTGTAGTGGCAGAAAGCACTGTGTATTTCACAGGGCAATTCATTTCACGTTTAGATGACTTATCAGCAAGTTCCTCCTGACATTGTGCAAAATCAGCTTCCTTACCTTCCATCCACTTGGTCCAGTCCTGCCTTGTGAAACTACATGGAATAAGTTTAATATCTTTTCCATATTTGGGCCATTTATTTCTAAATGCAAAATGTTATGGGTTTTTTTTCTGTAAAATTATGTTATTTTGGGCACATCATTCCAAACTCTGCAGATGGTTTTATTTCCCCTAGCTTCCAAGATGCATTGCAATTACTCTAGTATTAGCTTTTTAGCCCATAAACATACTCTGAGCCTTGAAACTCTAAGACTAAAAAAATAATCTTATTTATATTAGCATCACTTGAAAGTGAACTTCTTGACTGATAGTGGTGACAGAATTATAGAAATGAATGAGATAATGTCCTTGTCACTGGAAAGGTCTCCTTTTATTAAGCAAATAGCTAGTGCACCAGAGAAATGGAAAATAAATGTCAACGCACAGTTGAAAACCTTTATTTTGAAAATAGAAGGCATTGATCATCTGTACTCTTTTATTGTGTCTTTATTTTATTATGTATGGTTGCTATTTCAAATTAATCTTCAGAGAGCAGAATGAGAAGAGCATTGCACCATCATTCAATATCTGCATTCGTGAACTGATAGGCCATAGCAAAAAATGAAACCTAACTTGGTCTAATAGTTATTATGAAAGAGAGTGCATTAACTGGCCAAAGGTAAAACAAAATAGTTTGGAGTTTTTGAGATCTAAACATTAAAGGAAAATGCCAATTTACTAAATCGGTATAAAGCAAAGTCATATACCTATGCATTCAATAATTAATTCATATACCTATGCATTCTTTGCAAATTTGCATTCTTCCTCTCTCCATCCCTCCGTGCCTGCACCGGGATGAGACTATCCATGCTGAGGATGACAGGTGAATAATATGTGACTCCTGCATAATATACTATACATTTTGAATGGTGATGGATGTTACTGTAGACTAGTAACTGTCACCTCAAACTGATGGGTGGGAAGGGAGTCCTTCAGAGATGAGATACGGGCAATAATTGGAATGCTATGTTTTCCACTTAAAAATCTTAGTTTCTATGCAGGATAGTAGCAGATAAGTGTAGTTTTAAATAAAACATTTGATTCAACCTACCAGAAGGAGGAGTTTGAGTACTGTGCTCTTAACATTAAAGTAGAAGAATAGTTTGCTTCATGCTCCTATCATTATCAATGTTTTAATTGGTTGTTAATTAAGCCTATTATCAGAAACTTTGGAACAAGATTATTTTAATATTAAATATATCAGATCAATTATTTCTTTGTTTACACATTTCATTTATGTAACAGAATGTTCCAGTCAATCACAAATCTGAATTTTGGTGTATTGATGAATAGGACAGGAAACTAAAGTTTGAATGGATGATAAAAACCTTTTCCAACATCTGTGCCCAGGTACACAATTGGAAAAATATCTAAACATACATAAAATGCCTTACAGTATATCGACTGTGAAGTTTAAATATTAACATAATTATATTCATGCTCTGGGTAATGTTTATAAGCTTTTGATTAAAGAAGATCTCTGAGAAGCAGAGCAGCTCTCTACCTAGTCCATACGATTGATGCTAGAAGTAAAACAAAGGCATCCTGGGTCCTGATAATTTGTGATCTGAACTGCACGTTTGCTCCTTAAGGACACCCAGCTGGAAAAGTGTCATTTAGAGTGAGCAATCTCTATGTGAGTTGCTTTTATAAAGTAGTCACTATACAGTTTTAACAAGAATTTTAGACATATTTGATCAAAATAATCTCCTTAGTAGTTGATTGTCGGTAAACTACATTGCACTGAATCTTTTACATTTGCTTGGCTATTTCATAGTTTTTGAAAATTTTATAGTACACTTTGAATGATACAGTTTACTTTTTATTGACTTAGCGTTTGTTTTTCATCAGTGGCCAATAATTTATATACAACAATGACTTTGATTTTTCATATCTAATATACTGCATAAAATTGAAAATTTATTTAACCAGTTTTTTAAAATTTAAAGTAACATATTCTCTACTAAAAGTATTATATTTTCTCTTAATCAAAAGATGCTTCTCTTTAAATAAAATTGAACATCATGTATAAGGTATTGTGTTAGAAAAGTTTGGGGGAAATCTTTTATATCCATGCTGATGAAGTTCAAATTTATTTCAGTTATTTTAGAGCTTGAACTATGGAGTCAGATAGACTTGTATTTAAATCCCAATTAAGATTTTTACTATGTACCGGTTCTGTACCTTGTGCAAATTACTTAAAGCCTGAATTTCATTATTCATTAGAAAACAGATTTACTGATAGTATTTGCCTCATAGTGCTTGTGGTTCTGAGAATCTACCAAGATATTTATGTAGGGCGCCATGGAAAGTAATGAAAAATTGGCAGCTATTTCTATTATTTGTATAAACTACTACCAGGAGGAACTACAGGTAGATATTTACATAATAATAACGGCAGAAGAAATTATTGAGGAAATTACTGACAGATTTAGTTACATAAATGTTCACAAATTCTATACCTAAAAAAATATTATAAATTAAAGGGAAATTGTTTTTTCAACATATGCTGCAAAGAGGTAGTATCCTTAATATACAAAGTGTACTTAAAAATCAATAGCAGATTTTTGACAAGAAAATCAATAGGGACCAAAAAAATTCAATAGGGAAAGCATGTTTTTATTTTTCAATAAATGATACTGTGACAAGTAGATAGCCACATACATAAAACGAAGCCCAACCCTACCTCACACCATACACAAAAATTAATTCAAAATAGATCAAAGACCTAAATGTAAGAGCTAAAACTATAAAACTTAGAAGAAGACATAGGTGTAAATATTTATGACATTGCATTAGGCAATGGTTTCTTAGATATGATGCCCAAGGCCAAGAAACCAAAGAAAAATTGATAAATTATAATAGACTTATCAGTGCTTCAAAGGATAATATCAAGAAAACAAAAGTACATCTCACAGATTGGGAGAAAGTATTTGCAAATCATTTACTAATAAGGGTCTGGTATCCAGAATATATAAATAACTCTTACAAATGGCATAAGCACATCAAAAGATGCCCAACATCATTAGTCATTAGGTAAATGCAAATCAAATCCAAAATGACATATCACTTCACACCCACTAGGATGGCTATAGTGAAAAAAACAAACAATAGCTAACACTGGTGAGGATGTGGGAAAATCAGAACCCTCATGCGTGATTTCATGAATGTAAAACAGTGCAATGCATTGGAAAACAGTCTGGCAGTTTTTTAAAAGTTCCATATACAGTTACTATATGATCCAGCAATTCCATTGCTGGGTACACACCCCAAAAAATTCAAAAAAATATATTCACACAAAAACTTTCACATGATGTTCATAGCAGGATTATTCATTAACGCCAAAAAGTGGAAATAACCGAATTGTCCATCAAATGATAAATGGGTAAAGAAAATGTGATATATATATATATATATATACTGCATTTTTGTTTATATATTAAACAGTGGGAAGGAAGGAATGGAAAGTAAATGGGTACATGATTTCCTTTAGGGGTGATGGAAATGTTCTGGAATTAGATAATGGTGATAGTTGTACAACTTTGTGAATATACTTAAAAAACTAAATTGTATGCTTAAAAGAATGAATTTTATGGTATGTAAATTACATTAAGTTTTTAATATTTAAAAACTCAATAGCAACTAATGGGAGAAGATTAAACTTTGGCAATTCACAAAGGAGTAAATTTAAATGGCTGATAAGCATGGGCAAAAATTTTTGATGTCATTTGTAATTAGAGAAAAGCAAATTAATACAAACATTAGTCTAGCAACTTTTTGTCTATCAAATTTATATTTTTTAGGAAAATTATACATGTCATGCAAGGGTATTTTCTTCAATCTATCAGTAGGAGTAAAAATTGGGAAGCTTTTTGAAGAGGAATTTAGCCATAAGTATCTAATACTTTCAAAATTGTATATCTGATCTATTAATACTTGTCTATCTCAATGCAAATACCACATTCTCTTCATTACTGTAACTTTATAAGTCATAAAGTCAGGTAGCACAACTCCTCCAACTTTGTTCTTCTAAATTGTTTTGACTATTCGAGGTAGTTTATATTTCCAGATGAATGTTAGCATCACCTTATACATTTCTATAAAAATGTCGGCCAAGATTTTGATTGGAATGTGCTGGATCTATAGATCAATTTGAGGAAAATTGATCTCTTAATTATACTGAATCTTCTGTTCCATGAACATAACATATCTTGCCATTTATTTAAGTCTCATTTAATTTGCCTGAATGATGTTTTGTAATTTTCAGGGCACAAGTTTTGTGAATCTATTGGTTATTTCTCCCTAAATATTTTGATGCTATGATATGTGATACCCTTTAAATTTCAATTTCTGATTATTCATGCCTAGTATATAGAAATAGAATTGACGTTTGCACATGGATCATATATCCAGCAACCTTGATAAACTCAGTTATATGTCATAGTAACTTTTTTGTAGATTCCGTATGATTTTTCTATGTAAACAAGCATGTGGCCCGTGAATTAAGTTTTCTTCCTTTCCAATTTGCATGCCTTCTAGTTCTTTTTCTTGCCTCAATTCACTCTCTGGAAACCTCCAATGCAATGTTTAAAGTATATGATAAAAACATGAATGCTTACCTCTTTTCTAATTTTAAAGAGTAAAGAATTCAGTCTTTCACCATTAAGTGAGATGTTATCTGTGGGTTGTACATAGATGCCTTTTATCATATTGAAGCCATTCATTTCTATTTCTTGTCTATTGAGAGTTTTTAGTAGGAATGGATGTTGGATTTTCTCAAATGCTTTTAATGTACGCACTGAGATGATCTTATTTATATTTTTATGTATCTATATATCTGTATTTATGTCCTTTTTATCTATCTGTTAATATAAGAAATTCCATTGATTTTCTAATGTAAAGTAAACCTTGAATTTCTGAGATAAATCCCATTTTGTATAATTCATTTTATATGTTGTTGGATTAGATTTGCTAAAATTTTGTAGGGAATTTTTGCACTTATGTTCATAAAAGGTAATTTATCTGTAGTTTACTTTTCTTGTAATATTTTTGTCTGGTTTTGGTGTTAGAGTAATGCAGCCTCATAGAATGGATTGGGAAGTATTCAATTCAGTTTTCTCTAAGAGTTTGCATAAAGTTGGTATTATTTCTTCTTTAAATGTTTGGTGGAATTAATGGTGAAGCCACCTGAAACTGGAGTTTTATGTTTGTTCATTTTTATTGTTTTTCATGGGAATGTTTTTAACTATAAATTCAATTTCTTTAATATTAATAGATACAAGACTATTCAGGTTAACTGTGTGAGCTTTGGCAATTTGTATCTTTCAAGGAATTTGACTATTTCATTTAATTCACCAAATTTATTAAAATGAAGTTTCATAATATTTCCTTATTATCTTGTTTATATTTATAGAATGTTAGAGATATTATCTCTTTTATTCATGGTATTGATAATTAACATCCTTTATCTTTTATCAGATTAGCCTGGATAGAGGTTTATCAATTGTGTTGATCTTTTCACAGATCAACATCTTTTGTTTTTATTGACTTCTACTCTGATATTATTTTTTTTCTTCTGTTTACATTGGGTTTCATATGCTGTGCTTTTTCTTGTTTCTTAAGGTAGAATCTGAGGTCACTGATTTGAAACTTTTCTTCTTTTCTAATATGTGTTTAGGGCTATACTTTCTAAACTAAGTACTGTTTCATTGCATCCCAGAAATTTTGATAAGCTAGGTTTTTGTTTTCATTCAGTTCAATATTATTTTTAATGATCCTTTTGATTTCTTCTTTGACTATTGGGTTATTTAGAATTTTGTAGCTTTAGTTTCTAAATAGATAAAAATATTCCATACATCTTTTTCTTATTGATTTCTAACAATTCTGTAGTCAGAGAATACATTTTGCATGACTTAAATCTTTTTTACATTTATTGAACGTTGTTTTATGGTAAATAGTTAGTATGCATTTGAAAAGAATGTGTATTTGCTCTTGTTGAGTAAAATGCTCTATCAATATCAATTAGGTGAGGTTGGTTTACGGTATTAAAGTCTTCTATATATTTGCCAATTTTGATCTACTTGTTTTATCAATTATTGAAAAGGGATCTTCTAATCTCTTCTTGCAGTTCTATCAGTTTTTGCTTCATGAACTTTGAACCTCTATTATTAGGAGTACACATTTTTAATACCATTTTTAATACTGTGATGTTTTCCTGGTAATTTGACTACTTCATCATAATGAGATTACCCTCTTTTTTTCCTGCTGATATTTTCATTCTGAAATCTACTTTGTCCGATGTTAACATAGTCTTTCTATTTCTTTGACTAGTGTTAGCTTGTTATGTATTTTATCATCATTTGACTCGTTATATAGTCACATCTTTTTATTTAAATTGAGTGTCTCTTAGGAAAGATACAGGTGAGTTTTTCTTTTAAATCCAATCTGACAATTTCCGCCTTTCAACTGGGGTTTGGGGATGATTTAAATTTAATATAAATACTGATATAACCTGAATCCACCATCATGCCAATTTATCTATTTGCCTTTTTCTCTTCTCCATTCCTTTCCCTCCTCTTTTTCTATCTTCTTTTGGAATGATTTGAGTATTTTTTAAATTCCATTCTATGTCCTTTGTTGACTTATTAGCTATGAATCTTTGTTATGTAATTTTACTGGTTGCTTTAGAGTTTATAGTATACATTTTAACTTATCACAGTCTACTTTCAGGTGATATTGTACTGCAGTAGTCCTTCCCTTATTTGCGATTTCACTCTCCTTGGTTTCAGTTACCCCAAGTCAGCTGTGTTCCAAAAATAGGTGCGTACAGTACAAAAGGAGATGGAGGGAAAGACTATGTTCATGTAATTTCTGTTACAGTATATTGTTATACTTGGTCTATTTTATTAGTAGTAATTGTTAATTTCTTACTGCGCCTAATTATAAATTAAACTTTATCATAGGCATATATGTATATGAAAAAACGTAATATGTGTAGGATTGGGTAATATCTGTGATTTCAGGCTTCCATTAGGCATCTTGGAACATATCCCCCACAGATAAAGAGAGATTACTCTACTTCATGTGAAGTATAAGAACCTTATAATAATATATTTTTATGATCCCTGGACCTGGTCTTTGTACAAACGTTGTCCTGTATTTTATTTTTAAATGTGTTAAAGAAAAAAACCCACCATATATTGATATCATTTTTGTCCTAAGGTGTCAATTATCTTTTGAAAACATTTACATAATAATGAAAACATCTTTACTTATTTAGTTTGTATATTCAGGCTTGTCATTTTTAGTGTAGATCCAGATTACCATCTAATATCATTTTTCTTCTGCATGAAAGACTTTCTTAAATATTTATTGTTGTGTAGTCTGTTGATGAATTATTCTAGCTTTGTGTGTCTAACAAAGTTTTCATTTTGCCTTGGTTTTTGACAGATATTTTTGCAGAGTAAAGAATTCTAGGTTGACAATTATTTTCTTTCAGTGCTTTAAAAATCTTGCTCCACATTCTTGCTTGCTTTGTCTCAGACTAGAAATCTGCCTTTATCTTTACCTTTATTCTTCTGTGAATAATGTCTTTTTACCACTGTTTTTCTTTCAGATTTTCTCTTTACTACTGGTTTTAAGCAATTTGATAATTATGTGTCTTGGTTTAATTTTATTCATGTTTCTGATGCTTGGGACTTGCTAAGCTTTTTGGGTCTGTAAATTTACAGTTTTTATAAAATTTGAACTTTTTCAATCATTACTGCTTCAAATTTTTTTCTGGCCCCCTCCTCTCTCCTTTGCAGATTCCAATTACAAATTTATTTGGCCACTTAAGTTGTCCTATACTTTAGTGATGCTCTTTTCCTCTTTATTTTCAGTCTTCTTTCTCTCTGGTTCATTTTGGACAGTTTTGATTGTGACACCTTCAACTTCACTAACCTTTTATTCTCAATTGTTTAATCTGTCATTAATCTCATTCAGTAAATTTTTCTTCTCAGACATTATCATTTTCATCTCTAAATATTTTATATAGGTCTTTTGTAAATGTCTGTCCCATGCCTCTATTTAACATGTTTAATAATTCTTCTAACTTCTTAAACATTTGGAATATAGACATAATAGCATTTTAATGTTCTTCTCTACTATTTGTATCATCTGTATCATTTCTGGGTCAGTCCATTGACAATTTCTCTCTCTCTCTCTCTCTTTTTTTTATTTTTTTTTTTTTTGATTTTTCCTACTTCTTTGCATGCCTAGTAGCTTTCTATTGAATGCCATAAATTTTGAATTTTACCTTGTTCAAGGCTGGATATTTTTTATTTTTTATACATATTACTATACATTGTTCAGAAATATAGTTAAATTTGATTCTTTCAGGTCATTATTTCAAGCTTTGTTAGATGGTACCACAGCTACATTTAGTTTAGTTTTACTTTCCCTCCTACTCTTGAGTAAAGATTTTTCTTAAGATTCTAAACCAATTCCCCAGCACTTATGAGGCTTTTCTTTCTGCCTGTTGGAAACAGCTACGATTGCCAGTGCTGTGTGACGGCTAATCCTTTAGAATGATTCTTTCCCTGGACTTAGATAGATTTGTCACACACATGCACTGACCAGTCCCCAGCAGAATATTCCAGGGGAAAGCTCTCTAAATAGCTCAAGTTCTCTCCTTGTGCCACTCTCTCCTCTCCTCACCACTGCCTCTACATTATACTGCCTTGTGACCTTTAGCAGCTTTGGATTTGCAGAACTCTTGCCTTCATCTCCTCAACTCCAGTTGTCCAACAGGCTATGGGGAGGTTGCTTTTTCCTGCACTGTATGGAATTTTTTCATATTATCTAACTTTCTTTAGAAAATAAACTGGGACAATCCTATGGCTCACTCCATGTGTTTCCTGTTAGTCAGAAGTTACTATTTTGTGTCTGATGTCCAATATCTTGGGTGCTATTTTTTTTCTGCATTTTGTCCGTTTTCTTTTTAGTTGTTTTAGAGAGGACTGTAGATCCTGCCCCCTCATTCCATCCAGAGAAGAAACAGAAGTGCTGGATGGTTTTATATTTTTGCTTTTCTTCATTTTTCTAGTCTCTCTAAAATAATACATACATACATATAAAACTTGTGGCAATAAAAATATGTGATTTATTTTACTAAAATAGACAGGACAGTATTAAAGGACTAGACTTGATAATTGATCATAACAACATGCCTGCTTATCTAATAAATAGTTATATAAATAGTTTTCAACTTCTTTATCAACATACAAATTATATCGGATATTTTTCCCTAAGGAGGAGAAATTCAGGGACACACAAATGTCCTAATCTAGGAGATGAAAATGGAAAGACTTCATTTAGAAAGAAAGACATATGACTCTTTAAAGATATAAAACCCATATTGATAAACCCTAAAATGTTACAATGAAACCTGTGAAAATAGCATTAACATGGCTCTAGATATAAATTACCACAAATCTTACTTATTCTAGATTCCAATGTGTTTCTCAAAGATTTTTTTCATAAAACCTTTTAGTCCTCATTTACAGAAATTTCTCCAATGACCACACAGCTAATGAAAATTCCTTGGCTTAAATGCTCCACTTTGAATAACATCTTACACTTTCCCCAAACCCAAGAATTCATCACAATACTAAAAACCTGTTTTTACATCTGTAACTTTGGCTTTTATGATCTCCTTGGGTGGCTTGTTTTTTCCTTAGAGTTTCCAAACCCTAGATTAAGAAACAATCTTTCTGAAAAAGGTATCAGAGATTCTTTATTTTATTTTATATATATATATATATATTTTTTTTTTGCTTTGATTGTTTTAAGGGAGGGGGGAAAGAAAAGTCTAGGGTATTTTCAGAATTTGAGATTGTCCTTTACATTGTATCCAGCACAAACATATATGACAGAGTACTGATGCCAGGAATGTGTTCCATGCAGCCTTTCTATTTAAGTAAGCTGAAGATTGGTTCCTCAATTAGTTGAAACTTCTGGGTGGTCTTTTAAAAAATAGCTCTTTGAAGAAAGCAGTGCACTAACAATACTGTAAATGTAAAACAACATTCGTTCTTTAATTTTGAAGCTTAGAAAGAATGAATAGCAATTCAGTGTTTTTTGTTTGTTCATATAGAATTTCCTATCTCTGACTTTTAAGAGGGAAAAATTCTATATAAATCCAGCAGAAAAAAATTTTTAAAGTGTGTCTATTTGGGTTTAGAATTAGCCAAGTTTATTTAATTAAGGTGTGTGTGTGTGTGTGTGCATATGCATGCTTAACTACCTGATTTGTTTACTTTTTATATGTAAATAGGTGCATATACATACACTACTTTCTTATTATAATCAGTGTATATAAATTTAAGGTAACTAGGGATATGTATTAAATATAAATCTCTCTCCATTTTTGAGAAAATTGGTCATTACTTAGTCTAGTCTGCATATTTGATCTCACTTTCTGGTCTGAAATCACTCCTATGTGTTCTCTTGATATTACCATCCCATTGCAGCTCACCCTAGGCAAAATACTAACGTCATTGGACTTGGTTTTGTGGGCACTCCATTTCCTTCTAAAGACTCCTTTTTCCCTTTTACACTTTTTGTCTGAGCAGTAAAAGAAACACATAGTTCAGTTGTGAGGCCTTTTATTGCCCTGAAAGTGTCCATTTAGGCAGCTATACACTCCAGGGAAACATAAGACAAGCTGGCAATATTAGTAATCTTCATTACTCAAATGCCCATAACTGTGATTTTTATTACTACACTGGCCATGTATCTGTAACAGTTTGACAATAAAAACAGTTACCACTTCAGTGCTCAGAATGTGCAATTTTGGTCTTAGCTAAATCCACTGACACCTAGCTCTCCTCACCCCACTCTCTCAAATAAGAAGAATAGCCAAATTAATTTTGTCATGAAAAAATAAAATCTCCTACAAACATGGGCCTAATAATTGGGATTGGTTGACTGGGAGATTGATCAAATTTAAATAAGGTAAACTATGTTTACCTCACTACTACTACTACTAATGTGCCCATTGTGGACTTCACAAATTCTCCAGGCAAGTTCATTCTAAATGGCATTTTTTGACTATAAATACAATGCCCCTTGGAAGAATTGTACTTAAACCTGAACACAGAACATTGAATTTAAATTCCCCATGGTGCTGCTCAGCTTCATCGGATATGGGAAAATGAGTATTGCCATGGCCTTTAGCTTAATTTTCTTTGTTAATGGCTTTTTAGAGGAATTATTAGTAGCTATTTCTCACTGTACTTAAGCAGAGGATGATAGAAGTCTTCTTTTTTTGTTCACCATTGCCCTGAATGCATTATTCTCTAATGCTATTGTCTCCCCTCTCTCAGTCTATATTAATGTCTCCCATTTAAATAAGCTTTCCTCAAATACCCATTCTCCAAAGTGGGAAACAAAAATAGACTCAAATCTGCATTTGGCAAATACTACCACAGGAAATTTTCCAAAATCGTGAATGCCTACAAAAGAGGTGAACATCCATTTGCTTTTCATGTGCATTTAATTATTGGAGAGAATTTGGTTTGGCAATTATGCTAGTATTTTGAAGCAACTTCATTTTACAATTGAGAATGAGGACTTCTTGGACTGTGCCAGTGAGCTCATGCCAGGTCCATTGTGGATACTGAAAAGTCTAACTTGTGAAGAGAACTAAATAGAGAACAGCAGGAACTCTGCTACTGCATAAGGGTGCGTGTAGCCTGGTGCCTCACAGGAGGCAGCCAAGGTGGATGATGTGAGCCAATGATCACTGGGATGACTCCTTAAACAAAATATTTCTCCCATTCCCTAAAATGTGTACTAGGGAAGATGAGCCTTTAAATCGAAGGCATTATTAGAGAAGCTAGAGATTATCAGAAGACCAGACACAAAAGAAGCATTGGTTTTGGTGGGATAAAGTCAGGAAGGAGCTAACACTTGGGTCAGGACAGCAGGTCTGAGGAGAGATCCTGGAAGTGTAGACACACGAGTAGCTCAGATGGCCCAGACACCAGTGTTCTAAAGAGAGAAAGAAGAAAGAGATGGAGACAGAGGAAAGAATGCGTGGCTATGAAAGCAAATTTACTTTGTCCCACTTGGCCTATTTTGTGACATAGAAATTCTTGTCTACGCAGTGTTTGTACCTTAAAAAAATACAAGGGGGTGAGAAACAGCCTTTTGATGTTTCAGCAGAAGAGCAATAACTGGGAATGTTCTATATAAATGCATTTCCAGAATTTAAATATTATAACACCAAATAGCAAAAATAAAAGAGGTAATTAATCCTCCCGATGCTTACTTTTTTCCTTTCGTATATATGTGAAAGATGGAGGAATAAGATATGCCAAAACATTAAACTGACAAAATAGTATTATTGCAAAATAATCATGAGGATATTTTTCCAGCCTATATGGTGGAAATAATACAATGTGGACACTGCTGTGGTCAAGGGAGTTGCATTCTAGGTAGCAAAGTTGAATGTCTAATCATATTAGTATGACACCAAATGCAGCCCATTGAGATTCCATAATGGTAAGAGATATTTGGGGACATGGATTGCATTTTATATACTTGCTTCCAAAATATTGTTGAATGAATGCTTTGAATATGATGCCAGGAAGTAGCTATTTATTCTGTTTATGCATACCACTGAACAGAAATTTATGTTCTTGCTGAGAGGGTTATTTTGAAAAGACCTTCCTAAACTGTCACTGGAAAATGCAAATTGTGGTCAAGAGGTTTTTAACTGAGGGCTATATTATTCTCCTCTATAAGAGGAATGACAGATGCATCCTTAGGCCTTTCACTACACATTGAAAGAATATTTGCCATTTTGTGCTTTTTTTTAAAATTGATTTTGACTACACTAGCATTGAAGTTAATGATTCACATGAGATCATTTTCATTCCCTTTTTTCCTGAGGATTTTTTTTTTTTTGCTCTGTAACCACCCACTGCTTCTTTTTATACCTGTTTCATTGTACGTATTTCATAATTTTTTTATATTCCCAAACACCTGTCACCTTAATTTCAGTCAGCCTCGCCTATTACCTTCTTTTTTTGTTTGTTTATTTTCAGTAATGGCATTTTTACAGAATAAAATTCTTGCCTTGAAATTCAGGAATGAAAGAAAACAACACACCCTTCCAGATGTAGAGGAAATAAAACTTATCCTGCTCTTAACTCCCTGAAATGTAAATGACTTTCCTTTTGTTTTCTGTCACTTTGCACCCCACCTGCTTTACTGTCTACTCCCACACCTTGGCCAGGCATTGTAGATTCAAAGAGCTTTCCTGAACTCACTTGCTGACTTGTCTGCAACATGGCAGGCAGGCTAGGAAAGGGAGCGTGCAGTGAAGGGGGTAGGACATGTGCCCGTGTTTGCATTTTATTTTGATGTAGTACATTTATAGTCAGCGTTAGTGGTTTGGTTGCCTCTGAATTAGTTCGTTGCTAGAAGGTACCATCTGGAGTCCAATGACATTGAGCCTTCTTGCTGTATTGTTGCTATTACTATTGACAACTCAGATAAGAATTAAAGTCTGTGGATTTCACTATCTTTGTCTCTGAGCCGAGCCAAGGGCGGTTTCTATAAGCCTGCCAAGAAAGGACAAGTAGGGTTCAGAGGGTCTCATCAGAAGTTATAATTGACAGGCTGGTCTTGTTCCCTCTTATACATTTTTACCACTAGCAACAGCTGTTTCTTTGTTTTACTTGTCATAACTTACCCTTTTTAAGACAGAGGTCAGCAAATTATGCAATGAGTGGATCAAAGAGCATTATCGTTGAGCAAATTTTAAATTACCAGGTATGAGGAAGTGAGATAGCTTGGGCTCAAGTCTTACACTTTCCTTTCTTTGGGTTTTTTTTTTCTTTTTTTTTTTTGTTGCTACATTTTATATTCCTAATTTCTGTTTTGACTGTCATTGGTGGTAGTACAACTTCAAACAATCTCAAGCATACCAGAGTAGAAAAATGTCATATGGAATGCTGATAAAAAATCAATCCCACCCACACCAGGCCTTCGATAGCTTGAACTGTGTTTATTTTCTATCAGTGTGAGAATATTCTGTCAACCTGATGGGCTGGGGATTGGCAGTGGAGGTAGAGGAAGTGAGTAGTCAGCAGCAAGAGCCTATGTAAATGCTTTAACGGCTCATGTGCATTATGTTCTACAAATGGACTTCAAGAGCTTGTATGGATGTACTTGGAGGAAAGTATAGGCAATCATATGCTCTTGGCCAAAAACAGTTCTTTTCTACCAGAGTAGATTATTCTCTTCAAATAAGCAGCAAACTTGAAAGATTTGCCCATGGTAGGTTCAGGTTGAGGCATCAACAGGCCAGAAAGGGTCATACCAATCAGCACAAATAATGGAGTAATTGAGTTACTATGGTAACTACTTCAGTTAACTCCAGTTGACTCTAGTTCACCCTCATATCCAGCTGCATTTACAACTACAGAGATACCAATCTCTTTTACTCATTTGTTGAATACTTGCTGAAAACTTTGGATTATAAAGACCAATAAAACTAGGAGTATAAAGACTAACAAAATATGGTCCTTGTTATCAGAGAGTTTATACTTTTGTAGCATTAGCATTGAATCAAACAGTTTTAGATGTTTCATTAATAATTTATTATATGATTTTTTTATATTTGTATGAAATGTGATGATTTATTCAGTAGATAAGTTGTATGTATGTTTGTGTGTGTATGTGCATGGCATGTCTTATATCTAGAAGGCTGCAGCATATGGTTGTGTAGGTTGTATACTATACAGTGCTGGGGGCTGCATTCATCTTGCAGTGTTCAGTGCAAACCAGCAGAGCCACCCATAGCACCTCTGAGCTTCTGCTTTGTGCCAAAGGACATACTGATGAACACAGTTTTTACCCTCCTGGAGCTTGCATTCTAATAGTTATACATGCTGGCAATGAGCTGGATTCTGCCATTGAATCCCATAAAATATTCTTGATATCACTTTAAAGTATGTGGCCTTACAATCTTTTGCTATAACCCAATATGAAAATGTATTAAATTTTTTATGTGATTCATGATGACACTGATCATTGAATTTATAACAATAACTATGTTAATCTGACCTTACTGAAGAATGAGAATCCAATAACTAAACCCCTTGCATTTTGAAATCTTTACATCTTACTTCTGTAAAAAATTGGAAATCTTTGAAAAGTATGTTATGCATGCATCTTCCCGAGTGAACAGAGTATACATGACATGATTGAGAAGATCCCTCTTTGTAGTGTGCTGTAACAGTTATATTTTTAGCATCTTCTGAGATATGTAAAGATAAGGTAAGTAACTTGCAGTGGTGGTAGTACTTTGTTTAGAATACCTGCCAACCTCAGGAAAAGTTCAAATTGGCAAGATGTGCAAGGCCTTCTTGTCCCTGCTCCTGACTGCCCGTCTAGTCTCAACTCTAGCCAGTCCTTTATGATCAACCTACTTTCCAGTCACACTGAGCTCCATGCAGTCGTGCAAGCTGGCCAACACAGCCCATTTCCTTTGCAGGTGACATTCTAATAGGCAGCACTGTCCCTTCCCTTCTTCTTTGTCTTCCAGGTCCAGTTGAGCAACCATCCTCTTTGTGAGACCGTTCCTCACCTTGCCAAGCTGGGTTAGGTTCTTGCCAAGGCTGCTGCTTTGCACAACTCCCAAGGGCACCATTCTCACTGCATGTTGGAGAGATCCTCCTCTTTTTCCAACAGTAGTATAAGTATGCCTCTGTACACTTCCCATCCTGTCCTATTGTACTGCTTCACAGTCTTTCTCAAGGGTGATTGCTTTAGGATGAGAGCTGAACCATATTTCCACTTGCCTGGCATAAAGTGGTTGCCCAGTAGTTTTTTGAATGGTGGCTTCATATGGCTCAGTACATAATTTAGGAGCCCATGAGATAAGTAACGTTGGGATGCCTCTCTTTAGATCTGCTCAGATTGTTCTCTTAGGCTATCTGGTGTTCTTTTCCCTATCGCAATGTCTATCTTTCAAGTCATTTCTCCCATTTTCAGTGGCCATGCTGCTGAACCTTTCTTACATGTTCGTTAGCTCCAAAGAGCA
Source organism: Lepilemur ruficaudatus (assembly GCA_963574885.1). Lineage (NCBI taxonomy): Eukaryota > Metazoa > Chordata > Mammalia > Primates > Lepilemuridae > Lepilemur > Lepilemur ruficaudatus. The sequence goes on from CAUYRT010047674.1 coordinate 85,376, forward strand.
CTACTCCTTCTCCTCTTTCCTCTTCCTCCCTCCCTTCCCCCTCTTCTTCTTCTAGTTTCTTTTTCTCTTGTTCTATTCTGCTTGCTTCTCAACAGTAGGCACTACGAGCTTTGCTTTTCAAACAATTGCCTACTAAGAGCTCACTTTTTTAGAAGTCAATTTCTGAATCAGCCATTTACATTATATTTCCCATGACATTTACATCTTAAGTATTCCGTCAGTGTTTGCAGTATTGTGTGCACTAAAACTTGTTTTCAGGTGTGCAGTTATTACCAACCTCTGAAGGTGATGAGTGACAGCTGGTATGTGAGATTTTTCTACGATTTCTAGATAACAATTCCTTTATGAAAGGTTGTGCAGTGTTACCATTTCCTTTGCTTTCCAGGTCCTGTATTCTCAGGATTACGCTTCATAAATGTACCTGCATACCTGCTAAAGTTAACAAAGTATAAGAGATTGTTCAAAGGTCATTAGTGCATAAATAATCCTCAACTGTCACTTGCCAAACATTGAGGAGAATTTGCGTCTTTGATGTAATTGTTCATGGAACTACTGTAGCTTTCTATGAAAATTATAGAATAGAGAATCTCAGTTCTTTGTGGTCACTCCTTTCCAGGTCACTGTGTTAGTATCCACCCAGGAACTCTATCACTTCTACAATGGTCTCACTAGCATGGACTTGAGACTCTCCATGGTACTTCACAAACCATGATCACGTTTGGAATGGAAAACACCTTGGGGAACTTTGTATTGGTAACTCTAATGGTGGGAATTTGGAGTCAGGTTTAAAGGGAGGGTTTGTGAAAGGGGTGTGGGGCTGGTAATTTTGTAGTAATTAGACCACTGAAGAACACACTCATATTACTATATATTATAATTGTATATGATTATTTAACACATTAGGCTTCATGACAAACCTAATACTTATATAAAAATTTTAAATGTCATTGTTCTTCATAAAAGAAAGCTAAAAATTATATAGAATTTTTTTGGAGTTTAGGATAATCAGTTCTAACTGACTGACTAAGCTTCAGTCCCTATAAAGAAAGTCAGTTAAATGATTTTATTTGTTTTCAGAATGAACAAATTCCTCAGCTAAGGAAGTTGTAAATGATAATTATTTTGTTTTAAAAGCTTAAAAACCGCTTTAAACATCACTATAATTTGAAAGCCTATTAAGATGAATTCTTGGGCTGTATCTTATATCACAAAACCAAATTGGAAACTCAATTTAATGAGCTTAGCTGTCAATATTTACCAAGTTAATTGGAAAAATATCATATTTCCCCTTTTTGTACTGTATAGACATAGCATTTTGGGCTAAAACAGACTTTGTTACTTATAAGCCAATGAATTGAATTCTGATGAGACTATGTTTTGATGTGAACCAATATTAAACCTGTTTCAGGGTCTTGAAAGATATCTTAAAAGTGATTCCCAGAAGGGATTGAGACTGTATCAAGTGGAGAGAAGAGAGGAGTTTCTGCTACTAAAAAAAAATTGATAGATTTATTTTTATTTTTATTATGACAGTATAATTAGATACCTCAGAAAATCAGTGATTATGGAACTCTTAATTGTATGTAGCCAAAAATCAGAGTTGACAAATATTTTAAATCTTTCTACACCTCCTCAGAATCTGGTCACCATTTAAAATATATGTGAGTTGCCTGCTTCTTATTCTTTGTCAACTACTTTAGATGCAATGGTGAGCTTAGCTTTGGATTCTGCAATATGAATAAAACTTGTCACTGTCACATCTGTGATGGCAACAAAGCTGTCTTGTAGATGATTTGCGGTTGTATTTTTAGATCCAGTGTTAATGTAATGTTTAACTGACAGCTATTGGAATTTTGAACTTTTAAAGAGATGCTAAAATTTTAAATGAAATGAATCTTAAAATATTGGGGTTTTTACTAGTTTGATTAGAAACAGTTTCAAAAGTAATTTAGTTGAAAGTGATATTATGATCAATTTTCTACCCATATAAACCCTACTTCTAAAAATTTATTTTAAAAACTTTTGTTTCAAATTATAAAACCTGTAGCTAAAAGGTTTGCATTCATTTACTTGTGTGCCTATGGGCTAGATTCTAAGCTCATTTTTATGTATGCTACATTTGAAAGCAGTCCTAAAACCTCAGTCTTATTCATATTTGCACATTATAATATGAGGAAGAGTTATTCCCATGTTTTTAATTTAAAATGGAAGTTGTTTTATTTTATTGGCTTTTGTCCATTTTTGGATTTGTGTTGGATGGGAAACAATGAGATAACAATTTAAGTTATTAATATGCCCAGAACATGCCTTTAGAATGTTTCAGAAAAAACTGTATGTCATTGGTTAAAAGGGGCCTTCTGATCTCTTAATTTTTTTTTCAATTGTGATTTTTTATTTATTCAGGATATTATAAGGGTACAAACATTTTGGTTACATGTAATGCTGCTTGCCTCGCCCAAGCCAGGGCTACAAAGGTGTCCCTCCCCCATACAGTGCATTCCGCTTAGATTAGTTGTTGGTTTACCTGCCCCCCTACACCGCTGACTGGCACCCAGTATTACTGCCATGTGAGCACCTTAGTGTTGATCAGTTAGTACCAATTTGATGGCAACTACATGTGGTGCATGTTTTTCCATCCTTGTGATACCTCACTTCGCAGGATGGGCTCAGTCTCTGTCTAGGTTAATATAAGAGGTACTAGATCACCATTTTTTTTTTCTTTGAGACAGAGTCTCACTCTATTGTCCAGACTACAGTGCCATGGCGTCCACCTAGCTCACAGCAACCTCAAACTCCTGGGCTTAAGAAATCCTTCTGCCTCAGCTTCCCAAGTAGCTGGGACTACAGTCATGTGCCACCATGCCCAGCTAATTTTTCTATATATTTTTAGTTGTCCAGCTAATTTCTTTCTATTTTTTTTTTTTTTTGGTAGAGACGGGGGTCTCGCTCTTGCTCAGGCTGGTCTCGAACTTCTGACCACAAGCTATCCTCCCACCTGGCCTCCCAGAGTGCTAGAATTACAGGCATGAGCCACTGTGCCCGGCACAATTGTTTTTTGTAGTTGAGTAACATTCCATGATATATATATATACCACATTTTATTAATCCACTCGTGTATTGATGAGCAGTTGGGTTGTTTCCACATCTTTGCAATTGTGAATTGTTATACTGCTATAAACATTTGAGTGCAGATGTCTTTATTATAGAATGTCTTTTTTTTGCTTTGGATAGATGCCTAGTAGTGGGATTGCTGGATCAAATGGTATTTCTATTTTTAGCTCTTTGAAGTATCTCCAAATTACTTTCCACAGCAGTTGTACTCATTTGCAGTCCCACCAGCAATGTAAGAGTATTCCAATCTCTCCACATCCACACCAGCATTTGTTGTTTTCAGACTTTTTGATAAGGGCCATTCTCACTGGAGTTAGGTGATATATCATTGTAGTTTTGATTTGCATTTCTCTAATGATTAGAGATGTTGACCACTTCTTTATATGTTTGCTGGCCATTAGTCTGTCTACTTTTGAAAAGTTTCTGTTCATGTCTTTTGCCCATTTATTGATGGGGTTGTTTTATTTTTTCCTTGTTGATTTTCTTAAGTTCTATATAGATTCTTGTTATCAGCCTTTTATTGGATGTGTAGAAAGCAGATATTTTCTCCCATTCTGTAGGCTGTCTAGTCACTCTAATTATAGTTTCCTTGGCTGTGCAGAAGCTTTTTAATTTTATAAGGTCCCATTTGTTTACTTTTGTTGCTGCTGTGATTGCTTTGGGGGTCTTCTTCATAAATTCGTTGCCTAGGCCGATGTCCGAAAGAGTCTTCCTAACATTTTCTTCCAGAATTCTTAAGGTTTCACACCTTAGGTTTAAGTCTGTTATCCAACGTGAGTTGATTTTTGTAAGAGGTGAGAGGTGGGGATCTAGTTTTAATCTTCTGCATGACAATATCCAGTTTTGCCAGCACCACTTCTTGAATAGAGGTTCTTTTCCCCAATGTATATTTTTGTCTGCTTTGTTGAAGATTAGATAACAATATGAGCATGGTTTTATATCTGGGATCTCCATCCTATTCCAAAGGTCTATATCTTTGTTCTTGTGCTAGTATAATGCTGTTTTGGTTACTATAGCCTTGTAGTAAAGTTTGAAGTCTGGCAGACTGATACCTCCCAATTTGTTCTTTTTGCTTAAGATAGCTTTGGCTATATGAGGTCTTCTCTGGTTCCAGAAGAAGTGTAGAATTACTTTTTCTCAACTTTCTGATCTCTTTAAAATGCCTCTGTTGAAGTTCTATTTAAATTGCAATTCACTAGGGAATAAATCATGTCTGCCTTTTCAATGTTCTTAATCTAGTGTCAAATTCCTTGTAAGTGTTCAAATATTATTTACTATTACTGAAAATAAAAATGAGTTGTTTGATTTTCCACATTAAGAAACACTATTTTTATGTCTAATTTTATGTTATTTCATATAATGTTTTGTTGATGATGCTACTGAGGCTTTTGCTCATAGACTCCAGGATGAGTGAATCTGTAAAATGATGTCTTTCCTATATAAGGGTGCTGAACAAGCATACCCTTTAAAGAGTGTTTATTATAATGCCCATATATCATGGCAGCATTTAGAGTAATAAAATACAAAGACATTGCGAATTAGTCTGAGAAGTGGCGACATTGTTAATTTATATTCTGACAGATTTGGTCATCTTTTAAGAATTGTTCATGAAGTGATTTGATTTTTGATGACTTTCTTTATGTGTAATAATAGAATATGAATGTTTTCTTCTGCAGCCTATGAAAGATGCATTTTTAATAGTATCACAATGTAATATTTGTATTGGTTATTGTCTAGTTTTTAATGTTCTTGGTAAAATTATGATATTAGAGCAGAGAAAAATATGATGAGTTTCCCAGAGATAAACACAAGGGAAGATAAGAGGTTTATTTCCTTTTTTGTTTGTTTGTTTTTCTGAGACAGGGTCTTGCTCTGTCACCCTGGCTAGAGTGCAGTGGCATCGTCATAGCTCACTGTAACCTCAAACTCCTGGCTCACGCGATCCTCCTGCTTCAGCCTCCCCAAGTAAGCAGTACTACAGGTGCACGTCACCACACCCAGCTAATTTTTTCTATTTTTATTGGAGATGGGGTCTCGCTCTTGTTCAGGCTGCTCTCAAACTCCTGGGCTCAAGCAATCCTCCTATCTCGGCCTCTCAGAGTGCCAGGATTATAGGTTTGAGCCACCACGCCTTATTTCCTTTTAATGTCACTATTGTCATCAACATGTATTGGTTAACATGTATTTATTGACTTCCTCTGCTAACAACTATCTAGCCAAGAAACAGACTATTAATTATGGAAGACATTCCCTTCTGAAAACCTAGAAATCTCATATAACTAAAAAAATGCTGACTAGATAGTGAGAACACCTGCAGATAATATTTAGAGCTCACAGAAACATGCTAAAGCTACGGTAGCAACTTCTTACACTCCAGGGCTTTGAGACCATAAATCTTCTTGTCCATCTATTATACTATTTTTTCCTCCAACACATTATGAATTAGCCACTAGTTAGACCTAGAATATTGGATGATATTGAGAATAAGTCTAGAATTTCCTCTGTGTGACCTAGAAGGAAAAGTCTTGCTGACTGCCAAGGTAAATGGCATAGGAAAAAAGACATTTTAAGTACCTAATGTCATAATGAATTGGTGTTTCTGTGTACACATGCCATCCCTCCCCTGTGATGTGGCTGCACATGCAAAAGGCACTACGAACACACAATGACAATAAAGTCCATTTTTACTTTAGTTAACAATTTATATTCTTTCCTTCCTGTCATATGACTGGATTTTGACAGCTACTTGCCCGCGAGTATTATCCCACCTATTTGAAAAGATCCCTGGTTGAAGAGGATACACTACAAAAATGGAGAGACATAGTTTACTCTCCCTACTCCTTTCATGGTAGAGAAATGAGTCAAATATATGTAAAAATAAATATATAATACTATTTTTAGTATATCTGTGAATCCCAGCTCCCTCCTCAAGACGAACTGGATTACAGAATAAAATTCCAACTGGAGGCCTTGCATGAAAATAAACCTTCAATGAAATGTTAACAACTTTTCAGAATAACTTTAGAAAAAGCTTAGGGTTTCACATAGTTTATAACCTGGGCATCAAAATGATGCTATATGTGCTTCATTCAGTTATTCAGAAACAAGAAAATATTGTCCCTGCACTTATTACTACATATGTGTGTATGTACATATATGTATATACTACTTTCCCCACATACCCTAAATATTCAATAAAAGGCTGTAGACTTGAATACTATAAACACCAAATACAATGTGTGCTTTTATCCAGATATGCTTTTTATATTTATTTGAGAAAATCAATAAACAAACAACACCACTGTAGAACCCGTTCAAAAAGCTGGTTTTGAAGAAGTCGTCGAATCCCTATCTCAAGGATTGTCTAAGGCAGGTTCTGATGAGTCAGTGAGCAGCTTGAGCAGATGCACTTTGATTAAGTGAAGCTTTGCTGAGTTTGTCCTAAACGCTGTCAGTGTTCTCTGGGGGCCAGTGCAGAACAGCCAGCCAAAAAGCAAGCAAATTGAATGGCTACTCAAACAAGCATTATTGATATCAAACCTTTAAGAATCCATGAATTTATGTGATGATGAGGACAGTCTTAAAATGCAATATAAGTAGAATGGAAGGTCTGATATCTCCAGAAAGGAAAAATTAAATGATAGCAACAATTAACATAAGACTTTGACATCTGACATCAGCAATTTCAACTGGTGGATTAAAAACTTGACCCTGAAGCAGTTGAATAACTTCTTCCTGGGTCACACAACTAGAGGAAGAAAGGAAACTAAATTCTCTCTTTCCTGCATTTTTTTTTTCTCTTTTGAGACAGGGTCTCTCTCTGTCTCCTAGGCTAGAGTGCAGTGGCAGGATCATAGCTCACTGCAGTCTTCAACTCTTGGGCTCAAGTGATCCTGTCTCCTCAGTCTCCTGAGTAGCTGCAAGTATAGGCACAGGCCACTACACCTACTAATTTTTTTTTTTTTTTCGTGGAGACAGGTTTTCACTATGTTACCCAGACAGGTCTCAAGCTCCTGACCTCAAGCAATCCTCCCACCCAGGCCTCCCAAAGTGCTGGGATTGCAGGAGTGAGACACTGCATGGTCTGCCTTTCCTTCATTACACCCATACTATATCTCTGCATACCCAGGATAACCCCAACTTTCATATTACTGTCCCCCTGATATAGTTACAAATAGTTCTGTTTGCTCTGAGCCCTGGTTCAAATGATAAATAATCCTATGACCATGTCAAATATCAAACAATATAATAAATATAGGGAAAAGAGAAGAGAAGAAATGATGTTAGAATGCATGGGAAAGACTTGGAAGTGATGAATGGGAATAAAAGCATAAAAGTAAAACAAGAGAAAGGACAGAAAGGTGATGGAAAATTTGGGGAGGGGGAAACAGGATGTAAATAGGCTGATTTCAAAATGTGGGAGAGGAAAAGAAAAAGAGAAATGCTTCATAAATTTTAAAATGCAGGTTTCATGAGGATCTGAGGTTCAACCTCCCATGTTTTATTTGCATGGCTCAAATCCATGGTTCACTGAGATTTCTGAGATCTTTAATTAGGAAAGAAACCACAAGTAAATTGTGGAAACATCCACAACTAAGTGATACTCAATAAAGTGGTCATTTTAAAATGATTTGCTCTAAACCTAAGCAGATTCTATGTAAGTGGCTAAGGTGGACTTAGATCTTCCTTTAGCAATAACTGCAGGCATTGATAAGCCTAGTAAACATTAAATTGAAATGTGTGTCTTTATGTTACTTAAATATGTTGCTATGTATCGTTCAAATAAAGAACTAGGAAGCCCATGGATGCCTTGCTCATTTCTGTTTCTGCCTCTGGATCTTTTTCCTCCATACCCTGCCAAACCTTTGCAAGAAAAACTTCCTGTTAAGCTGTATAACAAATCTTGTTCTTAGAGAAGCCATGTTAAAAGGTTCTTGGATCTGATAATTATAGTTCAGTATTCATTTTGTTGTGGCATTTTATTCTGTCAAACTTAGAGACTGTGTGCCAAATATTCAAACTTTGTTTCTTTGGTTTTTTGCTACTTCTTTATTGCCCTTCCTTTCTTGTTCTTTTTCTGTTATTTAAGATAGGATCTTGCTATACCTCCAGTGCTAGAGTGCAGTGGCATGATCTAGCATGGCAACCTCAAACTCCTGGGCTCAAGCGATTATCCTGACTCAGCCTCCCGAGTAACCGAGACTATAGGTGCGCACTACCACACCCAGCCAAGTTTTCAATTTTTGTAGAGAAGAGGTCTTGCTCTTGCTCAGTCTGGTCTCAAACTGTTGGCCTTAAGTGATCCTTCATCTGCCTCCCAAAGCGCCAGGCATGAGCCACTGTGCCCGGGCTACTTTTTTCTTACTTTTGAGTGGCCTTTTCTTCCTCTTTATTTTTTCTCTCCTACTATTCCTTCACACCTTCTTCCTGTTTTCTACTCCATTCCTAGCCACTTTCACGTTTTTGGTAATGAGGCTATAAGGGCAACTCTGTTGGCTTCAGAGAGGAGCAATGGGCCCATAGTGATGCTTTAAGGGGACAGCTTTGTCAGACCTGCTAAAAGTGTCCCAAGTCCAGAGCCAGTCTTAGAGTTTCTGAGACTGTTTCAGTAAAATCACAGTCATCTCAAACTCACAGAAAATAAACCATGGCAAATAATCCTTTTTTTTCCCTTCAAATAATCCTTTTTAATGGCAAACCTTTTTTTGTTTTCAAATTGTTAACCATTTGTGGATGGGAAACTTTCCAAACTGATTATATCTTTTGCCTTAATTTTTATGAACATAGCAGTAACATGGTTTGTAAACTAAGAGGAAAATATCCACCCATATACCTACTATTTTTAAAAAATAACTAATATGTTATATGCATTCTTTTCCAGTGTTTTAAAGTAGCATTTTTTATCCAAAACAAACAAACAAACACATGTAAAAAGCAGAGAGAGGAAAAATGAACATACGCACAGCATTATTTCTAGGAATTGAGAAATCGCAGAAGCTCTACCTTACACACAGATGAAGAACATCTGGTAATCTTAAAGGCTTAAACCAGAGGTTCTGAAATCTGTGCATGCGTCAGAATCACCCAAGGTGAGGTGAGCGGGGCTTGTTAAACAGACAGCTGCACCCCAACCCCACAGTTTCTGACCCAGCGTATGTGGGAAGGGGCCCAAGAATTTGCATTTGTAACAAGTTCCCAGGTGGGGCTGATGCTGGCATTTGATTCCTGATCTCATTCTCAGTAGTAGACTTGTAAGAGGATTCATCTGTCTCTGAGGTGGAGATATCTTTGGTTTGCTATTTTTCTTACATTTATCCATAATAATCAATCAATTGGATGCCAATTTGATAGCAGTACTTTAGCCTTCATAGCTTTTGTACTTTTTCAAAAACACTTTTAAACCATGGAGAAGTTGTCGTACTTCTTATATCGTAGGTGAAGAAATTGAGACTTGATGTTATAAGACCTGGAATAGGATTCACATTGTCTTCCTTCAGGTCTTCATGACTTTCTCAAGTTTCTCAGGTTGCCAAAAGATCACGCCAAGGGTAAGAAGCAAGCGACTGTCCATGGCCGGCTTGGAGGGGCCCCATGAGGAGAAGGTTCGTTACCGAACATCCAAGCCAAGGCTTCAGGAAGGCTTTTGTAACTGCTTCAGTAACTTGTACTTTTGCAGAACTATGCAATATGACAGGAAAAAGCTCTGCTCACCTTGAACTTTATACAGACTCAACCCCAGAGGAGGAAAGGTATTGTCGTATATTTGAGCAAAGATTTTTTTTTTTTTTTTCAATTGTGGTTTCTTTTTGGGCCTTAGATATTTTCTAAGCTGTTCTGCATTCTGCCTCATTGTGTGCAGTATATCTTGGGGCTCTGGTAAAAATTTTATTATTAGCCTATTAATGTTAACAATTGTTCCTCCGCACATTTAACAGTTCATGTGCATCACTAGCATGAGTGCATTAGCCATCATTTAAGCCAGTGGTCCGACTGATGGACTCACATCCCTGTAATGCCAGAAGCAATAACAGAACCAACCACCACCAACAAAACAGACAAGAAGCCAGCATGAGGGTGCCATTTTATTTAATTTTGCTAGGTAATAATATTTGAAAATCTACAATTTGAAAAGTCTAACATTTATAGGTCCATGAAATAAAGGCCATCCTATTAATAACAGCAAAAAGATTTAAAAAAAAAGTTACTTCAAGGAAGAAAGAACTTTTTTAAAAAATTGAATTAATTTAAACTAATAAAAAAACACTTTAACGGTCTTTACTTTATTTTTTCATTTCAATTTCTAGAAGCCTTTGTATTGATTTCCATAATTTCTAAGTCAAATTTCAAATGCTAAATTGAAGACTGGTTTATTTAATTATATCCTCAGTGGAGGAAAAAAGTACTTTTTCACTCTTGTGCACATGCAAAGTTTTAAGTGAAGAGTCCGCTCAGTCTTAGCTCCTTTAGGACTTTTGACTGTTTCTGCCTGGTCAGATTTGCCCTTCGCTCTTTCTCGCAGCACACAGGCACAGCAGCTCTGGGTGCTGAGCATGCCGTGAGGACAGTGTCCAGAGCTTAGACACAAGCATCGCCCGAGCTAAGCCCATAGCCCAGTGAGAGGGATGAAGGGAGACATTCCAGCTTGTGCGAAACCTTAAAAGAGTTGTAAAACCAGCTAGTAGAGAGCTGACAGCATTCCTGGGGGCACACAGGACAGCAATAATGGTGCAGTCTCTGGGGTCCCATTGCCCAGACTCCCAGCTCTTCACGGTACATGCTGAGTACCTCGCCACTCACTCTAACGCTCCATTTCCAGAACTGTAAAATGTGTTTAATGACAGGCTTACCTCAACCGAGTTGTTCTGAGAAATAACAATTAAGTGGCTGAAGCTTCAAGCATGGTGCCTACCATATGACAGTAGTTCAGGAAATATTACTGTGTAGTGTTAGCTCTCAAGGCACAGAAAAAAAGCATGCATGTCTTTCACTTAGTTTTACTTCCCCGTTACCTAATACAGTAATTTTAACACAGTTGGTGTTTAAGGAATAGCAATTGGACACTTTGATATTAGACTGTTGGCATTAGTATACCTGCACTTTTAGCAAACTATTAGACTTTTACATTGGATAGAGTATCTTGCTCCCAAATAGTGGTTCAAGTATTACCAAAGCAGAACTGTAAAATTACATTCAGCTGCAGCATCGTGGCAGCCAGCCTTGATAGGCTGTGAAGAGACCATCAAGATGTCAGTTGCAGGTAAACAAAGAGGGCTAATTCAGGGGCGGGTCATAGCTGGTTGTATAAAAATCCCTCGGATTTCCTAAATTTTATCAAAAACTGAAAATACATTCAGATAACATACCTAAATATTCAGAGGAGACATGATTACGAAATGCAGATAAGCTGGGCTCAGATTCAGTCACTCACATGACCATCTACTGTGTCTGAGTTGTCCTTCTCTGTAGGGGACTAACACAGAGACCCCTGGCACTGCCCTTTTCCTCGAGGGCCTCAGTCTGGTGTGTGGCACCATGTGTTATACACCTTATTGCTCAGACACCTGGAAATCGTGTCTCTAAAGTTTTCTTTTCTAGTTTTGTGTCTACGGTGAGATCCTTGTTATGCTGCCAGGGTAGCAAAAAGGATTTCCAATCTGTTCTGTCTGGATTGCGTTAATGCCAGTGTGGAGCACTCAGAAATGTTCACTGATACATGCCTCTATTCTGATCATGTATCAGCGCACATGTGGGACATACTTAGCTTTTTCAAAGACGGTGTGTGTTTATCTTTGTGTGTGTGTGTGTGTGTGTGTGTGTGTGTGTCTGTATCTGTGCGCCCACGCGTGAGCCACTGAGGCAGCGTTCATGGTACCAGGGTGGCATTGTAAATGAAGCATGGCAAATCATGATCAAAAAGTGCCATCTGACTGACTTCTCATAGGTAAGTCTTTAAAAAAAGTGTTTATGTTCATATATAACATGAGTCAAAGTTTTAAGATCGTAGTTTAAGTTAAAGAGCTTGAATTTAAAAGGCAATAAAACCCATCAGAAAAAAAAAAGTGCAACTCAAATTAGGTACTGCTTTTGCTTAAAGGCAAATCCAAGCTTTGCCATTTACTAGATGTGTGACCTTCAGCAAGATAACTATCTGTATCTGAGGAAATGGAAGTATTTGTCTCACATCATTGTTATAAGGACTGCATGAGTCATTGCATGCAAAATGCTTAGCATAGGACTTGGCAAATAGACACTCAATGGAAAGAAACCGTTGTCATTATTATTATTTATTGCCTCTCCATACTCACACACTCAGGATGTTTGCATTTTAAAATTGGGTTGTCGATCAGTTAATACCTTAGCTTATGTAATGAACCCTAAGTGGTATAGTTTTAAATACTATAGCATGAAATTAAAGTATACATATATATGCTGATATGTAATATATTTTAGGTAAAAATAAATGAAAATCAAGGTGACTGCAGTGGTAGGACGTACAACTTTAACCTAGTGTGTGTGTATATGTATACAACATTCTACAAATTATACTACAGATGGACCACACTAGTGTGAAAATCTATCAAATTCTCCACCATTGCTCTTCCTGACATTCTAGGAAAGAGGGTCTCCTTTGTTTAACTGTTGGAATTTATAGTTTCTTTATATTCTGCTCTCTACAGCATCCCCCCCACTTCTGATTCTGGTGACAGTAGAGAGTACATTAACCCCCTGGTGCTGTTTGCCTGTTGTTTTATGTTTGTGTACATCATTCTCCCAATTATATTCCACACTCTAAAAGATCACCTTTGTTCACCCAAAACACAATTCTGGGCTGAAAATAGGTGGTATTTGTTAACTATAATCCTATAGACAAAGGTCATTGACTGCAAAAAAAAGAACATTAAAAAAAAGTCCTTAGAGGAACAAGCAAGTGAACTTCTGAAAATAAGATTAGTAAATCAGGTAGAATTTTGAAGGTAACACTCTTGGTTTCCTGGACAAGCAAGTTTCACAATTTGCTTGCTGATCAACAATCTTCTTTCTGTGACAAGATAAAGAAAAAGAAAAGGTTTAAAGCAAACATGAAACACTGAAGCCACCGGCATCATAGCAATGCAGATTTTTAGAGGGGAAAATGCAGACAGAAGTTGCAGTCCCAGAAGAGACTTGGGGAACTTCTATGAGTAAGTGCCTTAGGCTCTGGAGTAGAGGTTTGCCTGCAAGGACCTCCAGGAACAGACTCCGAGCTCTTTAGTAAGTAAATGTTCCAGGGAGTCAGACTTTCCTGAAAAAAACAAATTAGTGTGAGAAGCCAGTACTGTGCAATTTCAGTTTTAAAAATAGCCAGTATTGTTAGGGCTGCTGTGTGCATGAGAGAAAAAGAAAGTCCTTGTTAATATTTGCTTCGGCTTCTACGTTAAAACAGAAGAGCTACGCTGAAATTCTTGCCAGGCAAATACTGCAAAGGTCAGAGGTTTGTATCACTTAGAATTTCTTTTGGTCCTTCTGATGACAAACTTTTGTGGGGGAGGGAGGTGATATTCCCAGTTGGTCTTTCTATAAAGGACAGGAAAGTGATGGTTCTGCCTGTTCCACTTAAGACCGGAGCTGTGACTCCCTGTCTGTTTCTGCTCTTCATTTGCTTAATTGCCCCGTGAGGCCAGCGGGGACGCTCCCTGCAGCCATGGCTTTGCTGACTGCAGAGACCCTACCTGGCACTCTAAGTTAGTGCGTCAGCATTTCAGGTTGAAATGAATGAAAAATCAATCAGGAGGACTGCAGTGGTAGCATGCACAACTCTATCATAGTTTGTTCATAATTTTCAACTATTCACCATAGACCCAAGCAATATTTAAGATGGTAAGTGAGTCTGTAACAAATGTGCTGCTTTGCTTAATCAGGCACCTTTTTTTTGTCCTCTTTTCTATTTAGAACAAGCAAGTCTAACCTGCTTAAGAAGCTACATGAAAAATGAATGATGATGTCAAGTTTCATACAAATATTCTTTATTTTCCCTGGTTTTAGACTCAGTTCCTAATTAGACTAAGTGGTAAATACTCATATATAGATATATCACATTGCTATTTTATTAACTGACACTCCAAATTCAGAGGCTTAAAATTTATTAAGAGTCTATTTGTGTTCTTGCCACATGTCCTTTTTACTTGCTATAACTCCGTATGTTAAAACTAGAGTGTTTAAAATTTCTAGATTTACAATTCTGCAAAGATAGAGTTAAACACTATTTGGACTCTGGCTACATGAGAGTAACTGGAATTGTTCAAAGCTGCCGTCTTCAGCTCTCAAAGACAGCTACAGTAACTTTCTGAACAGACTGGGTTAAATATTTTTACAGACCCATTCTATGATGATAAGGCGGTAATAAGTTGTGCAGTGCAACACTCCAAAGGGTTCCAAATCTTACAAGCCTCTCTGTATGTGATGCTCTCGCAGTAAAGAAGATTCTTTGGGCTATCAAGATGAAGAGTCTACTTCTTCTGGTGCTGATTTCAATCTGCTGGGCTGATCATCATTCAGACAACTATACTCTGGATCATGACAGAGTTATTCACATCCAAGGTAAGGAAACACGGGTTCTCTTATGAGAGTCAAATTAATTTCAAGTTACTTAGAGTTGAGATGCTGGGTTAGTGTTTCTTCATTTCAGTTCTGCTGCACTGACTTTTTCTTTCTCTTTCTGCTAATTGGTGAACATGCTCCCTGGCTTTTGAATGCTAATGCATTACAATAGAGTTAAGAATTGGGGACAATTAAAGTGGAATGGCTTAAGAATGTCCAACTGCTATGAGTTCTCACAATAGTTTTTTTAGCTTTTTAGTGCAGTTGCCATCTTCAAGTAAAATGGAGGGCATAAAGTTCATTTAAATGCAAGGAGGAGGGAAGAAATAGGAAGCAAAAGTTATGATGTAAGGTCATTCTGTTAGAGTAACTGTTTAATCATTATGAGAAACAATATAAATAAAATAAAAATCAAACAAGCTGTGGTCCAGGAAAAAGTAGCTTACCCTGTTATAGTCTCCTTCAGGAAAGCATTAGTTCCTGCAGACTAATGCATTGCCCCAGCATGTTTCTGTTCAGCTCAGCTGAATCCTAAGCCTGAGAGCTGTAGCACGATTTGAGGCTGCAGTACAATGCAGCTATTTCCTCAGTCCCAGCTTCAGATGAGGGACATCGTGCATTAAGAAAGCTGAGAGACTTATGCAGCATGAAAAGACATTTCTAAAGGAGCTATAACCTCTCCCTTGCCCTTATATGCTGAATAATTAAAATAAGAATTACAGAAGTTAACAGTTTAAACGTATGATGATATTAATTTTAGATAAACTCTAGTGGGAAACCAGAGGCATTATAAGTTTGCTAAGAGACATAAAACACCAAGTTATATCTTCAAGGTCAAAAGTGTAGTCTCAGAAAACTGCATTCACAGTTGGAACGTATGGCTGGTGAAGGTCAAGTGATAGTATAAATCTGCCTAGAAGTATTTTCCTGTATGTATTATGACTACCAAAATAGAATTCTGAATTTGTCTATGTCTAGCTGTATTAGACATATCTCTTTCAATTTTGTTTGCTTCCAACAGCTCTATGTTTTTCACTGTTGAGCCGTGAAAAGAAATTGTATAATCATAAATTTTTACTCTGCAAGCTGCTGACTCAGTTGTTTCCCTAATGTACATACCAGAACCAAAGCAATTTCCCAAAGACTCTAAGATATTTACACATTGCGGTTTCTAATGAGGAATAACATCCTCTTAACTTCTAGACACAGAATTCAATTCAGCCAAAATGATAACACCCAGTCATTACTAACAATAGCAGTTTTAAATCCAATATAAAATCAACTTTAGCAGTGGTTTCAAGTTATTAGTAGACAGATACCCAAGTTCTATTATAAATTAGGTACAAACCATTGAGTCTAAATTGCACCCAGGTATGAAATTATTAGTATGAAATATTTTTAAAATGTGCTAATATTTAAAAAATTACTCCTGTCAGACTCAAGCTGTCTCAGCAAGGAAAACTTCTGTTGCTCTCGCTCTCCCATTCCTGTCTCCTCTGTGGAAATTTGTGCAAAGGGATTTTTGACCCAAGATATCTGAATTATTCAGGTTATTTGCATACATTGCCCAGTTTTTTTTAAATGCCTTGATAGTCCACTTTATTTTAACTGTAAATTCATATTCTTAGAAAGCACAGGGTTGCCTTGAAGAGTTGCTAAAGAGCTTTCAAGTAATAGCACTACAAGGCCTATATTTGGCTTGTGGAAATTAATACTGAAACATGATTTGGGTCATAGGATTATGATGTTATGTCCCTAAGCCAAGATTTATTTTAAGATCATTCCAAATACCTGTTCTCATTACTTTTTCCCAATAATTTTTTTCCTTCCTGATAGCATTCAGATTGAATTTCCAAATTCCATTGTCCTTCAGAGAAACTGCTTCCAAGTGGCCCTGCCATAATTCCAGCTGTCTTTTACAGTACACAAATAAACCCTATAGCCCAGTTGAGATCCAACAAAGCAGAGTACTTACTTGCTTCATTATTACTTGAAATATTACATATTTTCTCATGTTTAAAACTTGCATTTGTCAAACATGGCCCAGAGGCATTTAATGGATCTAAAGCCCTCGCAAAATTTTATGAGGATTTCTAGTCGGATAATTAAATTTGCAATCTCAACCTCAAGGTCTTGGATTGTTCTGATAACCTGTATGAGCTTCTGTCGTAATAGAAAATTGTTTAAAATTCCTATTACCATAAGAACACCTTATCTCTCTCCGATTTTTCATTAAATTTCTATTTTTTTGCTCTAAGTTCTTTAGGCCTAAATAATAGCGGGAGAATAGTGAAACTCATCCTCAAATTCTCCTCGGCTGCCTTGCTACAGATGTTCGACATTTTAATACTACATTCTTGAGTATCATACATAAAAATTACCTAATTATTTTTCTAAAGTGTTCCTCTCAGTTTTGTTGTGGGAAATTTTATAGAGATATAGGCACAAAAATGTTTAATCTGGATTTTAAAAAGAAGAAAAAGGCAGATGGCCAGTAAAGAAAATGGCAAGCATAGACCTCTATGTAAAAAGTTTCTAGTGACAAACATTTTTCTAGTGATGAAAATGAAAACTCCCCCAGCTTCCCATGGAGAAAGATACAGCTTTAGATAAAATTTCACATGTATCAATTGATTTCCTTTAATTTTGTATTGAATTAATTTGGTTGCACTAGAAAGCAAACTTTACTTGTCCACAAAGTCTACTAAAATATGCAATAAAGTTATTAGCTTACGTATCATATACTGTCCTCAATATAGGGGATAGTAATTTTATCAAATATTTCTGTAGAAAAAGAGGCTGCTGTTAATATCATCTCTATAATATTTCAACTAATGGATTATATTCTTCAGGTCTTGATGTACCTAGCCAAACAACTTTTAAATCCTTTGAAACTTGAGGCTATTAGGAAGAGCTTTAAATGGAGTACCAGATCATGCAAAAGAGCAATATTTACAATATTTGGATCAGGTCTAAAACCTCTTCCCATAGACTTTCAAATATCAATACAATCTCAGAGATGATAAATAATGCTTTTTAAAACATAACTTTTAAGAAGACATTACAGATAGCAAAGAAAATTTTATGACCATTTGCCCATTAACCCATTTTCCCATAATGTAAAAAGCAAAGTAGTTATATTGAGCATGTAACTGCTCAGCCTTATCAGGGTCATAGAGTCAGTGCTTCCTGCATCTGGTGTTCAAGTGCAAGTCTTCACATGACAACTTTGAGTCTTTCTCCTAACGCAAGATCTTGCTTTGATCTTGGAAAATTTACTTAATCTTACTAAGTCTCAGTTACTTCATCTATAAAATTTGGCCTAATTCTGTTTATTTCATAGAGCTTTGTGAGAATTAAATGAGATAATATATGAAAATCTCTTGGTACAGTGGCTGGCACGCAAAAAGCTCCCAACAGTCATCCTGATAGCTGTTATCATTATGTTTATTAATTCCTCACTGTTATGGGAAACTGATTTTGAAACAGAAAAGGGACCATAAATACTGGTAGAAAAAGTTTATGCTTTTCAAAGTACATTTGTTTTCAGAATGATATTGTTATCTCAGTTCTAATGAAGTAAATATTCTATGAGTTGCCTTCTTTGCCTTCCTTAATTTCACAATTTAAAATTTCCCCACTAGTATTAAACATTATCTGCTCACTTTTACTTTCCTTATAGAAACTGAAGCTTTCCAAACTTAAATAATATTTTCTCTTAATATCCTTACTATGTGAACACAGATAAACTACTTTAAATTTTTGTAAAGAATAGTAAGAGGAAATCTCAGAAATAAAAATTGTTCCTTTTTATTTAATACGTAAAAATTATTGTCACCTTTCTCAAAAGACAAAACAATTAGATTTTTTTTAAAGAATGAATTACCGGAAGTTCATCTCTGTAAGCAGAAAAAAATAATGTATATCTAGAACTTCTAGCAGAAGTGGACCACTCCTCACTCAGCATCGTTGGTTCCTCCTCCCTACATTTGCCCTGAATGCCACCTTCCCTTCTTCAAATCTGGGCTCATTTTTCACACACCTGTAGCATTGGCTCCCTCCCTTATCAGACTGTCAACTTCGTAACTCCAATTATATAGTAGTGGCTGGCACATAGTAGGTACTTAATATATGTTTGTTGAATAAGTGAGTGAACCAATGAATGAATGTAACGAGATACTTCCAAATTACAACTATCATAATGAGCATTTCTTAAATGCTGTGACATCGCTGGCATTCACCTGCACGTGATACATTGTGTGGCCTAAATGAACATTAACTAGATGACGGTTTTCATTCTGTGATGTTGGCATAAGCTAAATCATAGCTCACAGAATTTAAGACCTTAAAACAACGTTAGTATAGACCCTCTAGACCAATCTCCCCATGTACAAATGAGGAAATCAAGACCCATAACATTGACATTGCTCATCCCACGTTACCTGGCTGATGGGGGGGTCAGTTCCCTTGCCTCATGTCCTCCCCTTCATCAAATCTGGGCTCATTTTGCACCTCTTTAATGACGTCATCCTGTCTACTGCATTGTTCTCCCCTCTGGCACCCTAATCTCTCTCCTCCTCCTTTTCCGTTTCTTTGTAGCACTGGCTGTATCTCTACTTATTTTGATGTAATTGTTTGTCATCCATTTCTGCCACAAGAATATATGACAGCTCCACCAGGGAAAGAATCCTTGTCTCGTGCATCCCAGTCACCTAAAGTACTTGGCACATAGTAGGTAACCAATACATGTTTAGTGAATAAATCTGAAACCAAAATCCAGTTGTTTTTCCTAATCAAGTTCTGGTCCAGTCTTTCTAAATCTCAGGGAAATTTTTGTCAATTTACATAATGAGAAGGAGCAGATGAGCAAGAGGATTGTGAGTCTGTGTAGCCAGTTTAGTTTGGTCATGCACAGGGCTCCCACGCTGCATGCAGCATCTTACTCTCATGAGAAGCCACCCGAGGCAGGATGTAGCAGTCTTCCTAATGTGCATGTGCAGCTTTGAAGAGTATTGGATTTACATTTGGTCTGTGCAGTGCTATCCTGTTGCTTATGTAATAACTGCAGAGTCGGGATCTGGTGGTGCAGAGTGGATCAAAAGGAGTGAGCTATATTTAATAATGTATGATCACAGACCATGTGCAGAGCCAAATTTTAATGGGAGAACTGGAGAAGTGTTACTCTAGCTTCATTTTTTTTTCTTCCACTGACAACACATTAGAACTCTCTGTAACAAAAGTTAAATTAATTCACTTTTGTCTTTTTGAGGCAGAGTATGTTATTTGCAGCCACAAATGAAAAATCTATAAACACAAAGAAAAACATCCAAAAGCATTTTCTAAATTAAATTTAGATAAATATATATATATATATAGTTAACAATTTTACCTGGAAATTAATAGCTATAAAATATCAAAAAATTTCATCACGGAATTATAAAAATTAGTACACCATCAGTATTAGATGGCTAATTCTACAATTTCTAATCAGTTTACTGTAGGGCATGAAGTCAGAAATGATAATAAGAAACTACTACAGGCTTGCCATTTCATCAAACTAAGAATGTGACCACATTAATGTAATAAATAAGCCCCAAAGAAAAGAATAAAAATATATACACAGGCATATACATAGGTAAAAATACCCATGTACTGCACACATACATATATACATTATAGAAGACTCATTTATTGAACAAGTATGTTAAGCACCACCTATATACAGATATTGAAAATACAAAACGATGAACAAAACACATGGTCCCTCATTTCATCAAGCTTAGAGTCTAGTGAGAGACACAGCCATTACTATGAATATAGAGCTATTGATTATGATAACAGAAATATATATTTTCATGCCAACTTTGCTTCTGTGAATGTATATAATTGCTAGCCCATGTCCTAGTCTTCTTTGCATTTGTGTGTGCTTTTGTGTATCCTAAGAAAATCTACTTATTCAGGCATTTTTTGAAGATTGGCCCCTTTGTGCAAAACACTGGATTATTCTCTATGGAAAGAGACCATCTCCTAAGTGAACTTACTAATAATATCATTAGGACAACAAACACAAAAGAAAGAACAAAAGAAGTGTTAAATAAAGGTGAAAATATATATTAAAAAGTAATTAGTAACCAAACAAAAATATCTTTCTATTTAGAACTTTGTACCACACTTATTAAAATTTTTAATACTTAGTAAAGTTAAATACATCTTGAGAATATTTCTAAACTTGATACTGAATAATCTAGAATGCTGAACTCTTGTTATTCTGTAAATTATCTATTAAAACAATACAGTATTAAAATATTTCAGGTATAAAAGCCTATATTTAATAATCTTTTTAAGTAGCAAGACATTCACACTGGATAGCCATTGCTTCCTCTGTTCCATCCTTGGTACTGAAATCCTGAAACTATGTGCAAAACCAATGATTATTTAGAAACTCTCCCATATTTTAGGAAAAACCCATTAAATAGTAAAGCCTTTCCCTTTGGTCGCAACTATGCAAGAACCAGTGCTGAGTCAGCTAAAGCACTGACCTACAGCTTAATGTTGAAGTCATTTCAAAATGTTGTTTCTCTGATTTTTCCAGAGATCAAGAAAGAATAGATTTAGACTTCTTTATTGGTACAGCTCTTTATTTTAAATGTAGGGTGAAAAGTTATCATTTTAGGAGAAGCTTTTGGAACATAAAATCTATTAAAATGCTATGAAATTAAAATATTCTATCAAGAGGTTATCAAACTAATAGTGTCTAGGGAAAAATGAAATATTTGTTATAGGAACATTCTTATTTCAAAATGAAGATATTGAAAACGTAAGAAATCTCATAGTTCTATAAAAATACTTCAGAAATATTTTGTGCACTTTGTATTGCCACAATGTAACAGCACTGCATAGGTCTGCCCTCAAGAGTGATTATTAAGCAGTCAGTACAAATGGTGCCATTTTAACTTTAGTTTAATTAAACATGTTTGTTACTTGACTTCACGGTTAAGCCAGTGACGAATCGCCACGTCTAAGCTCTGAGTAGTATGTTTTTACGTGTTCAAGGATTGTGCTATGGAGTGTGTTGAACAGAATGAGTTAAATAAGAATTCTCCGTACCTTCTCCAAACACGGTCCATTCAAAAGGGAAACAGATACTATGGATTAACACACACACACACACACACACACACACACACACACAAAGAGACATAATTTATCTTGCTTAAAACTAACAAAGTATCTTAGAACAAGAAGCAGTTTCCTACAGTGAAGTGTATAGATTAGGTAAAGGGGTTGGGAAAAAAGCAGAGTCCTATCTTGTTTCTATAGAGTAATTGAAAGTTTAAAATAAAAACACCACTGAAAACACACCCTTGAAGTAAGGAGATTTCCACTTCTAGATGATTCTATTTGTAACGGTGCTTGCTTTGCCTGCGTGCTTTGGCTTGTTCCTGGCAAGCATTGGAAATTATGTTTGTCTATTCTGCTCAGAGTTACTGAAGGGTAAAAAAAAGAGCAGGTAAAAGGAAAGAAATGTAAGTTAAAGGTATGTGTATGTTACCTTATAAATTATAATATATAGGACATAAATTTATTTTCTTCTTACATGACTATATACATTCAGAATGGTTTCATGATCATCTATGACTAATGTTGCTGGCAAAAAATAATGAACACTTTCATAGTAGGCTTTTTCTTTCTGTTTTTTGCTTTCTTCAGCATAGAGAGGTGAATTGCAAAGTTTTAAATTTTCAAGTTTTCTTCCCTGATATTGGGTGGGTTATGAACAATCACTTCTTACTTTCTCTTGAAAAGTGTCATAAATTATGTGGACAGGTTTTAAATCTCTAAGAATCTGGTGTGATTATTTTTACACCCTCACTGTGCTTTGTCTTTTATCACACAGTCATTAACAAGGGCCTTAATTAGCTTAAAGTACCAAAGAGCTGATTAGATAGTTAATGCTTCATTTAGATGTTTCCATGTAAACAGAATACCTTGTTTTAAAAGATGCATAACATAACAGTTTTTTATAGACTACCCACAGTATATTGAAATCAAAGTGAGCTCCAAAATTAACAAAATTGAACTCCAGCCTTTTTTCTTACAACTAATTATGTGGCCCACATATATAATTGAATAAATAAATGAAAACAAATGCACATATAAATAATAAATATGAAGTGTTTTTAAGAGAAATAAGGATGTGAGAAAGAGCACCCAGGGGCAGGGGGATGAACTCCATTGAGGGAGAGCAAGGGAAGGGCTCTTTAAGCAGGAAGATCAAGCTGAGATCTGGACAATGAGCAGAGACAGTCACAATCAAAAACCAGAGGCAAAGCATTCGAAGTAGATAGTGTGAAAAATGCAAACTCTCTGATACGGGAATATGCAAGATGCTTTCCAACCAGAAAGAAGCCCAACAATCTGCAGCCTGGCAGTGGAGAGGGTGTGGTTTAAGATGAGGTTGGAAAACTAGGCAGGAGCCAGACCATAGTACTTTACATGCAGTCCAGAGTACAGAGTTCAGATTTTATTCTAAAATTATTTGAAAATGGTTAAAAGGTTTGAGCAAGGGGTGACAAAATATGATTTAGATTTATAAAAGACCATGTGAATAATGGATTATGGTGGGCCAAGAGTAAAAGGGGGGCTATCCCTTAGGAGAGCCTTGAGGAAGCTCAGGTAAGAAATCATGGTGGCGTGGACCAGGGTGATGGCAGTGGAGGTGGATGGGGATAAACCAATCTGGGAAAAACAAAGTGGAGGTACAAATGGAAGTACTTACTGATAGATAGGATATAGAAACTAAGGGAAATGCCCACACCAAACCTAGCTCCTAGATTTTGGCATGAACCAAAGGATGGTGGATGGATGCATAAACTAAATTGAAGAAGACTGGGAGAACAGGTTTGGGTAAGGGACGGGGGACTCAGGTTACATATTTGACATTCAATATGGAGCCAACAGGTAGATATTAATAGATTTACTAGTTTGGTGCTCAGAAAAAAGTACAATGTGAAAACATTTGGAATCATTAGCACATACGTGGTATTTATAGCTATGGGACTAAATGAGTTCACCTGGGGAGGAGGGAGATGCAGAAAGAAAAAAGGAGATGGCCCTGGTCTAAATTTTGAAGAGCCTCAGCACCAATAGGTGGGATAAAGGAGGATGCAAGGCCACGAAGTAGCTTTCCAGAGTCTCAATCCTGCAAACTGTTTTTCTCATATGTTATTTTAAAACATTTAAATTAGTTGCAAGCATTTAGAGGTAGGAGGTTTTTGTATTAAAATTTTCATTTCTAGCCTCTGTTGAAAAATCCAAAGATCTGCTATTTTTTTCAGCCTGGAATCTCCTAGGACAACATCAGTGGGAACCTGTATCTGCTGCCCCTTTTGAATGGGGAATGTGCTCCCTGCAACAGGGACAGTCCCTTCCACTGTCTCCTATTCTCATGCCCATGAAGCACTCTTCACTCCCCTCACCCTTGCCTAGCTGGGCATTTGGGTTTGACTTACCTTTTGTTTTGTTTCAGCACTAAACTTAACACCTGACTCATAAAGGCCATCAGTTCATGACTGTTCATTAATGAATGAATGAAATGTCTCTCTTTATTCCTTTTTGCCTCTAGGATTAACTCCGTGACAGTATTATCTTGATGTCTTTTATACTAAGTGAAGACATTAGCCGTATCAATGTATAAAACCAACAGTGTCCTTTCTGCAAATTACAAATCACTTGACCTTACACTTCACCACAAAGTGGAAGTGGGCTGAGTGGAGACAAGTAGATTTGAGTTCTACTGCTGTACCACATCAAGGCACATTTCCAATAATTAAGGAGTGTGGATAATTACAGCTGAATGAAGAAGAATGACTCATGCTAATGCTTTGGTTTCTGTGTACCCTTTGAAACAAGCCTCTATTATAGTTAAAATCTTGGAAAGTATGTTTATATTAAGAATGTCATTCAACATGTTAGTAAAACGTTCAAATTTTATTTTTTGTGAGTTCCTTAATCTCTCTATAACTAAGACAACCTTTGATTTTTTCCTAAGTCTAAAATAATAAGAATTAAATACTAGCTCTTTATTCATAAATCTTTGATAACACAGATAAATTTAAATTCTGAAAATTATTAACCAGAGCAGACAACTCTAAGTTGACAAAAATACTAAGATTTGTTCTACTTCTAGAATAAGTTACATCAGAAATAACAATGGCAATAATAGTAACAAATTAATATTAACGTTTAAAATCATTTACCATGTGTATTTTTCATAATAGAAAGGGCATTACCTTTGTCATTTCATTGAGTCCTCATCACAACACTGTATAAAGATGGTTAACCTCACTGAAGTTGAGAGAGCTTAAGTAGCTTGCCCCAGATCACACTGTTCGGTGGTAAGGCTGAGAGTAAACTCAGGTAGGCTGGTTCTTGTGCTCCAAACTCAAGCATGAACCACACAGCTCCATGGAAGCCTCTTTGGGATACTCAAAATGAGTGCAGCAATAGGTAAAAATCATCCCCATTTTAGTTCATTAAATTTATATAACTATGTTCCAGATGAAATCAAAGCACTATGAAAAGAAGTTTGGTCTTGCGCTTTAGAGAAACTTCTCTCACAGGCCACCACGGTGATTCTTAACAGGAGTAAGAGGAGCAAAGTAGGGTTGGCAGCTGCAAATACACACAGTCCATGTCTCCTCCAAATAAAGACTGTCTGAACCCCCTAAGGAAATGAGGAGGGGGCAGACAGAAATTGGATGATGACATAGGTAGATATAGATGTAGACATAGACATAGAGATAGACATAGACATAGACATAGGCATAGACGTAGACATAGACATAGACAAAGACATAGACATAGACTTAGTTATACAGACAGAGGTAGGTTTTTTAGGCTTCTAAGGTTCTGGTCCTGAAATGGAGTCCTGTCTTGTTAGAATCACTGGATTAGAAGAATCATCAAGAGTTGATGAGATGTGAATTTCTCAAGAATGAATGCTTTCTAGGAACTGTCTTCTGAAAGAGTACAGTAAAGAAGACAGGGTAGAAGAGAGAAGGTGTTCGGCATACCTGATACACTTTGGACCTTCAGTAAATGTTAGTAAGAGTCAACATCAGCTGGGTGCTGTCTGTAGGTCAGCCACTAGGCTAAGTTCTCAATGAGTATTATCTCATTTAACCCTCACAGGAACCCTGGGATGAGGGTGGCTAAACTCCATCTTACGGATGAGGAAATTGAGGCACGGGAAATTTCTGTGACACAACACAAGAGGCATAGTTCATATGCTTAAGCACTACCTTATAACTGTTTAGAAAAGAAATGAAGTAATTAATGTGGAAAGGCAAAGGCTCACAAAGGAACTTTGTCAGCAGAATAGAGCTAAACTGCCCTGTTACACTGTACTTCTTCCTAGGAGGGAACCATAAAGAGGAGGGAACTAAGAAGAAACAGAATATTGATCAGGATAGTAGCAGTTCCAGGTGTACATCTTAGAACAGTGACTTTTAAACTGTATTCAGCGGACGCCTAGAGCTCTTTGGGGCCACCTGGCACCTGTTGTAAGCAGCGAGGCTCAGCTTTATCAGATCTGTATGGCAAAGGTTTGTCTAGATATCATCCGGTGGGGGGGGGGAGGAGGAATTCCACTGTCCCTGAAAAAAATTTTCTAAAAATATTTCCATAGATAAACCTCCAGGCTCCAAAATAGTGACAGAATTTATCCTTATTTTTCATTGTGAAACTTGGATATGACAATAACATGGTACCCATTCGTGATCAGCATTAAAACAATACTATAGTTTTGTTTTCCACCACAGAATCAATTTAGCTCTAAAGAAAGGGAAAAAGATGGATTTGGTGAATACCTAAGGGGATGCTTCAAAGCACATCACATCAGATCATATAGATCTCAACAGGAAGGACACATGCCATTTGGATAAATTGTAAAAACACAATTCTAGACACTTTGGTTTAGCTGTGGATTGATAGGAAAGAGCAGGGCACAAAGACTAAACAGGGGTTGAGAGAAGGTAGTTCCTAGCAGGAGTGGCAGGTGGGCTGGATGGGAGGAGTATGACCTGGTAGCCTGAGAGACCAACAAGCAAGGTCACAGATGGTGAAAAACAGCACTGATCACTTTACATCAGAGTGATCTCACTTACCCCATTTCCAGAACTGGGTTTTTCCTTTGCAGTTCAAAATCAGTATCTTTAGCAAGACTGTCTTTAAGGAATAGGGAAAAATGAGATAAAACTTTCATGTTTTAAATACAGGTTTAAAGATAGCATTTTTATTAAGAGCAATAGGTCTACTGAGAAAATAGAATCTTTCATTTACAACAATATATTAGTCATGGCTACTAGCTTCTTGTGTATATTTCCAGAGAGACTCTAGACAAACTGGGGTTTTTTGTTTATTTGTTGATTAAATCCTATTTACTTTTACATTTATTTTATACCATTTTTATTCAGTATGTGCATAGGTGATACATTCGCATGATTCAAAATGTTTAAAATATGGAAGTGTACACAGTGAAACTGTCCTAGGTATTCCCCAACCTCAGCTCTTGACAGGCTGCCAGGCTTATCCGTTTCTTGTGAATCCTTTCAGGTGTAGTTTATGAAAAGCTCCACAAACTTTTGAATTCTCACAAATGGTAAGAAGCACACTTACACTTACGCGTCTTCAGGTCAAAGTTTGAACCACAGATGAAAGCAAAGATGGGGCAGAGAAAAATTCAAGATGATTTGAAACTCACATCAAGTAGGCGAGGGCGCAGAGCAAGAGTGAGATCATTTTCTACTGCGCGGCGTCGGGAATGCCCTTCTAGAGGTTCAAGATCCTTTGCATGGAAGAATAGCTGGGGAAGCAAGCCAAAGTTTTGTCTGTGACAAATTCAAAGTAGTAAGCCCTCTGAAAGGACAGTAGACGCTGAATGGGGACAGAAAGGGTCAGCAGGGATTGTGGAGGCAGAGGCACCTGGCAAGATTTCTGATGCAATCTGACTAGACACATCAGAATCGTGACCAGAGGATGGACTCTTCTGGCTCCAGGTGAGCAGTTTCGGGAAAAATTAGATTTATTCCAGTCTAAAGGAAACAAAATAATTATAAACTGTTAAAGATAAGGCACTCCTTAATTTTTTCCTAACTTATGTGTCCTACTCAATGTAATGTGTAAGGTACAATGATAGATATCTAAATTACATATTCTACTTAAATATTGTGTCTTTAATGTGTATAACTATTTTTATAAGGTGTTTTCATTTTAGAATTAGAACGTAGTATGGCATAAAGCAAGCTCAGGGATCCCTGTCTGCTGTTATAGCTAAGGACAGGCTCTATGTAGCACTAGTATATTTCAGTAACAGATGCTTACTGCATGCCAGGCACTATGTTGATGCTGGGGAAACAATGTAAACCAGAGAGTGATTGTTTTCAATAAACTATGGTAAGTACAGTGATAAGGATACAAATCCATCCTGGTTGCTCATCCTCCTGCAGGCTTTGGCTAACCTAAGGGAAATAACAGCTTCCAAAGTGTTAGTCTTGCACATCCAAATCTACCAAAGCGTTAGCAAATGTCATGAAATAAGGAATTATTTTTAAAACTTTGTGCATTTTTTTTTCAAATGACTCATTGTGGAGCTGACAACTGAGTCTGTCTATCAGTTTGAGATGTCAGAGAGAAATTAGCTTTCTGTTTAGGGTGATGAAAAAGTTTGAGAAAGAGATAGTGTTAATGATTGCACACCACGGTGAGAGTAATTAGTGACACTGAGTTGTACATTTAAATGTGGCTAAAATGGCAAATTTAATATATATTTCACCACAATAAAGGAAAATTGCATGGTGGTAGTAGAGTGTTTTCTTGGAGGAATGTATTTTCAATATCCTTACTTAGCACCTTATTTTGCCATCTTAAATAGGTTCAGTGGTTGTTTTTTCTTTCAATTGGAATAGAAAATCCAAGTCTGGAACATGCTTCCTGTATACACCTGTGAAGAAGGTAGCCAACATCAAGACTGGTTGTCCTGCACAATCCACAGTTCAGTTTAAAAAGACATATTTTGGTTTATAACACCTTCTGCTTTTTCCTGTCACTTGGATTTCTTTGGGTGTTAACTACCAAGAAAAAAAATCAACACTTTCAATAGAACTGAGAACAATAGGCAGTGGTTCAGTACCATATTTGTAAATTGCTTTTCTGCAATAATTTTTGTTATGCAATTGTCCTGTCTGTTTAAAAGACTTCATCTAAATTTCATAGCAACCACAAAGATCAGTTGTTTGTTCACGCCATTGCTTTCATTATTTGGTAAAACCAAATGATGTCCCCCGGATTTCACAGCAGAATTTGTAAAATAATAATGAGGCCCCAGTGGTTTCTCAAGTCCCCATTAGTGTTCTCACCAGGCCCTGCTGTTTCCCCTGGAGACAACTCTGGGCTTTGAAGGGCATCAGGACTTTCAAGTCACTGACATTGACCCTCACTAATAGATATGGGAAATTTTTGCACTTGTAAATTACGCTCTTAAAAAATTCAGTCCCCCACTGGACATCTTCAATTTCCCTAGTTAGCCATATATTTTCAACATACAGCCTCATTTAATGACACAATTAGGTCTCACTTTTAAGGACCTCACTTAGGTCTCCAACAGTATATTCGAATGTTTATTTGCACCTTTTCGCATTAAAAGAAAAAATGAACACTCGTACCTGCCTAGTTTTATTTATTCTTTTATATTTTTTTAAAAAGGAAAACAATACTTATCCTAATGATCAAGGTTTATTTTTAGCTTTTGCACTTTAATTGCTATGCAATTGCACTGTTGATCAAACAGTTTTTATTTAAGCATTAATTTCAAACTGATCCAGGATTTTAAATGCAATGATCAGTTTCAAGACTCTCTAGGTGAGAGTGTGCAAAGTTTGTAATCAGAGTTCATCCTTCCCTTTTCTGCTGTCTTTGTCCTTTTCTTTCCTCTGTCCAACTTGGTGTGTTTCCTGGCTGATGACAACCTGTAACATAGAGCCTGGTAAGAATTTGAAGCTCGGTGTTCTCATGAGATGGGGTTGTCAGAGTCCAACAGCTTAAGCTAAGTTAGAGCCTGCAATGGAGGCCAGAGCTCCCGACTTACTGGAGTGCTAATTTCTCCACATCGTACCTGTTCTGCAGCAGGCTACTCTCTCGAGCAATGATACCTGGTGCTATGTAATCTGCAGTGTAGAGCTTCTAAAAACAAGCAAACAAACAATAACCATCATTCTCAAGGCCATGTTGGGGGTTTAGGTTAATGAACATTAATGTGTTGTGCATGTTTCCTAGGGTTCTTTGAATTTCATCCAGGGACTTCTGGCATCTATCACTTCAACATGCCCTCGGCCTTCCACAAGAAATAAGAATGGTAGAATTTTATACATTCTGGAAGGCTTGTTGGAAAAATTATTTTTGTGAAGTCAGTGGATTTTGGGTATCTGCTCATTTTTCAATATTATATCATTGAAGTCATCCTCTACTCAACAATGCTGGAGTA
>CAUYRT010047678.1:0-10989 GCA_963574885.1 Lepilemur ruficaudatus
CTTGTCCCATTTGTTTTTGGTTTCAGTGTTGTTTTTTGTGGCCACTTCCCTTTTAACCAGGTTAAAGTGGGTCTGTATTTATAAAAAAAAAAAAAAAAAAAAAAAAAAAAAGAAAGAAAGAAAGAAAGAAAGAAAAAAGTACATCTGTAGACAATAAATAGTTGGATATGTTTTTTAAAAATCCAGTCTGGCAACCTCTGTCTTTTGATTAGATTCTTTAAACCATTTACAGTAATGTTATTATTGACATTGTTGGATGTCTGCTGTCTTTGTTTTCCATGTATCTTATTTCTTTTGCTCCTCTATTACTCCTTTGCTACTTTTGCATTGAGTGAAAATTTCCTAATGTAGGGTTGTCAGCACAGGCTGCCATAACAAAATAGCACAGATTATGTGGCTTAACCAAAAATTTATTTTCTCACAGTTCCAAAGACAGGAAGTCTGAGATCAGGGTGCCAACACTGTTGGGTACTGGTGAGGGTTCTCTTTGTGGCTTCAGATGGCCAGCTTCTCATTTTGTCCTCCCATGGCAGAGGGGAATGGGGAGGGAGAGAAAGGGAGAGAAATCACTTCCTCTTTTTTTTTAAGGCCACAGTTCTATTGAATGAGGGCCTCAGTATTATGACCTCATTTGACTTAATTACCTCCTAAAGACCCTATCTTCACATACAGTCACATTGGAGGTTAGGGTTTCAACATATAAATTTCTTTGGGGGAGATAGAATTCAGTCCATAGCAGGTAGCATATTAATTTCAGAATGATCTTTTCACTATATTTTTTGAGATAATTATTACTTTACAATCTGTCTTCATATTCCTAACCCATTACAAGCTTTGCACCATGCTCAATGTACTGTGGCAGCCTGGATGGGAAAAGGGAGCCTTCATCTCTCAACTGCACCAATTTAGCCATAGGTAATTGTAGGCAGGACAAGAGCTTAAGTCCTGCTGCTTTTGACCAAAAAAAAAAAAAAAAAAAGCCTTCTAGCTGAGAGATGGAGGGACAAGTATCCAAGTTTGCTTTCTGAGCTGGGAGGTGGAAGAGAGCAATCAGTCATGGTCCAAAATTCTACAGATTCTCATCTTTCTTTTTTTTTTTTTAAGATTATTTTTAATTATTATGGGTACATAACAGTTCCATATTTTTATAGGGTATAGGTGATATTTTGATACAGGCATACAATGTGTATTAATCAAATCAAGGTAATAGGGGTATTTTTCACCTCACACATCTATCATTTCTTTGTGTTAGGAACATTCCAATTACACTCTTTTAGTTACTTTAAAGTACATCCTAACTTATCAACTATAGTCACTTTGTTGTGCTATCAAATATTGTTCATTCTATCTAACTATATTTTTGTACCCATTAACCATCCCCTTTTTATCCCCCACCTCCCCACTACCTTTTCCAGCCTTTGGTAACCATCATTCTACTGTTTCTACGAGATTGTTTTAATATTTAGCTCCTACACATGAGAACATGTGATATTTGTCTTTCTGTGCTTGGATTATTTTATTTAACATAACGTTCCCCAGTTAAAACTATATTATTGCAAATGGCAGGATTTCACTCTTTTTTTTGGTTATGTAATATTCCATTGTGTATATGTACCATAATTTCTTTATCTGTTCATCTGTTGATGGACACTCAGGTTGATTCCAAATCTTGGGTACAGTGAATAGTGCTGCAATAAACATGAGAGTGCAGATATCTGGGATATACTGATTTCCCTTTTTTTGGACATATACCTAGCAGTGGGTGGGACTTCTGGGTCATATAGTGGCTCTATTTTTAGCTTTTTTTTTAGGAATCTTCATACTGTTCTCCATAGTGGTTGCACAAATTTATATTCCCACCAACAATGTACAAGGGTTCCCTTTTCTCTTCATCCTTGCCAGCATTAATTATTTCCTGTCTTTTTGATAAGAGCCATTTTAACTGATGTGAGATGATATTTCATGGTACTTTTGATTTGCATTTCTCTAATTATGTTCAGCATTTTTTCATACATCTGTTGGCCATTTGTATGTCTTCTTTTGAGAAATGTCTATTCAGATCCTTTGTCCATTTTTAACTGGATTATTTGATTTTTTTCCTACTAAGTTGTTGGAGTGCCTTATGTATTCTAGTTATTGATCCCTTTTCAGATGGGTAGTTTGCAGATATTTTCTCCCATTCTGGGGGTTGTCTCTTCACTTTGTTGAATGTTCCTTTGCTGGGCAGAAGCTTTTTAGCTTGATGTGATTGCATTTGTCCAATTTTGCTTTGGTTGTCTGTGCTTTGAGGGTATTACTCAAAAAATCCTTGCCCAGACCAATGTCCTGAAGCATTTTCCCAGTGTTTTCTTTTGTTAGCCTTAGATTTAAGTCTTAGGTCTTATATTTAAGTCTTTAATCCATTTTGATTTGATCTTTGTATATGGCAAGAGACAAGGGTCTAGTTTCATTCTTCTGTACATGGATATCTAGTTTCCCCACCACCATTTATTGAAGGGATTGTCCTTTTCCCACTGTATGTTTTTGGCACCTTTGTTGAAGATAAGTTCACCATAGTTGTGTAGATTTATTTCTCGGCTCTCTATTCTGTTCCATTAGTCTATGTGTCTGTTTTTATGCCAGCACCATGCTTTTTTGGTTACTACGGCTCTGTAGTATAATTCGAAGTTGGGTAATGTGATTCCCCCAGTTTTGTTTTTCGCTCAGGATGGCTTTGGCTATTCTGGGTCTTACGTTCCCTATAAATTTGGAGATTATTTTTTTTCTATTTCTGCGAAGAAATGTCACTGGTATTTTGATGGAGATTGCATTCAATATGTAGACTGGTTTGGGCAGTATTGACAATAATATTCATTTTTCCAATCCATGAGCATGGAAAACCAATATATTTTTTTGTCCTCTTTAGTTTATTTCATCACTGTTTTACAGTTTTCATTATAGAGATCTTTCACTCCTTTGGTTACATTTATTCCTAGGTGTCTTATTTTCTTTGTAGCTATTGTAAATGAGATTACTTTCTTGGTTTATTTTTAAAATTGTTTACTGTTGGCATATAGAAATGCTTATTTTTGTATGTTGATTTTGTATCCTGCAGCTTTACTGAATTTGTCAGTTCTAGTAGTTTTTTCTCCTTAAGTCTTTAGGTTTGTCTAGATATAAGATCATATTGTCTGCAGACAGGGATAATTTTTTTCCTTCCCAACTTGGATGTCATTAATTTTGTTGTCTGACTGCTCTAGCTAGAACTTCCAGTACTACGTTGAATAACAGCGGTGAAAGTGTACACCTTTGTCTTGTTCCAGATCTTAGAGGAAAAGCTTTCAGTTTTTCCTCATTTCAGTATACTAGCTGTCTCTCATGATTTTTATCATGTTAAGGTCAGTTCCTTCTATCCTCAGTTTTTTTAGTTTTTAGCATGAAAGGATGTTGAATCTCATTAAATTCTTTTTCAGTATCAATTGAAATGATAATGTTTTTCATCCTTCATTCTGTTCATATGATGTGTCACACTGATTTGCATATATTGAACAATCCTTGCATTCCTGGGATGAATCACACTTGATCATGATGAATGATCTTTTTAATGTATTGTGGAATTTGGTTTGGTAGTATTTTGTTGAGGATTTCTGTTTCTATGTTTATCAGAGATACCGGCCTATAGTTTCTTTTTCTGTTGTGTTTTTGTCTGGTTTTGGTATCAGGGTGATACAAGCCTTGTAAAATGAGTTTGGGGGTATTCCCTCCTCCTCAAATTTTTGAAACAGCTTAAGTAGGATTGGTATTAGTTCTTCTTTAAACACTTGGTAGAATTCAGCAGGGAAGCCATTGGGTCCTGACCTTTCTTTGATGGGAGACTTTTTATTACTACATCTATCTTGTTAATTATTATTACTTTATTCACATTTTGGATTTCTTCCTGATTCAATCTTGGTATGTTGTGTCTAGGAATTTATCCATTTCTTCTAGGTTTTCCAATTTATTGGCATATAGTTGCTCGTAGTAGTCTCTAATGATCCTTTGGATGTCTGCAGTATCAGTTGTAATGCCTCTTTTTTCATCTCATTTATTTGGGTCTTCTTTTTTTTCTTAGTCTGGTTAAAGGTTTGTTAATTTTATCTTTACAAAAAAACTTTTCATTAATCTTTAATATTTTTTGTTTCATTTTATTTCTGCTCTTATCTTTATTATTTCCTTTAATTTTGGTTTTGGTTTGCTTGTTTTTCTAGTTCTTTCAGATGCATCATTAAGCTGTTTATTTGAAACTTTCTACTTTTTTGATGTAGGCACTTATTGCTATGAACTTTCCTCTTATTACTGCTTTTGCTGTATCCCATAGACTTTGATATGTTGTTTTCATTTTCACTTGTGTTGAAAATTTTAAATTTCCTTTAGGCTCTTCATTGACCCATTGGTCATTCAGAAGCACAGTGTTTAATTTCCATGTGTTACTACAGTTTACAATGTTCCACTTGTTATTTATTTCTAGTTTTATTTCATTGTGGTCAGAGAAAATATTGGATATGATTTCAATTTTTAAAAAAATTTTTAAGACTTGTTTTGTGGCCTAGCATATGGTCTTGAGAATGACCCATAAGCTGAGAAGAATGTATTCTGTAGGTGTTGGATGAAATGTTCTGTAAATATCTATTAGGGCCATTTGATCTATGGTGCAGATTAAATCCAATGTTTCTTTGTTCGTTTTCTGTCAGACCCGTCTAGTTTCGAAAGCAAAGTGTTGAGGTCTCCAGCAATTAACTGTGTTGGGGGGGGGTCTATCACTCTAACTCTGTTAATATTTACTTTACATATCTGAATACCCCACTGTTGGGGGCACATGTATTTAGAATTGTTATATCCTCTTGCTGAATCAATCCATTTATCATTATATGACTTTGATTTTTTAAAGTGTGTCTTGAAATCTATTGATATTTTATCTGATAGAAGTATAGCTTCTCCTGCTCTTTTATGGTTTCCATTTGCATGCAATATCTCTTTCTATCCTTTAATTTATAGTCTGTGTGTCTTTATGGGTGAAGTGGGTTTCCTGTCCACAACATATAGTTGGGTCTTGTTTAGTCCATTCACATTCAGTATTGTTATTGATGGGTAAGTGCTTACTATTGCCATATTGTTATTTGATTTCTGGTTGTTTTGTGATCCAGATTTTCACCTTTCTGATAGAATTTTTGTAGATTTTCTTGAATAGATGTTTCTTCAGTGCCATTTGCCCTTAGAATTATTTCCAGAGGTTTTAAATTGTTGTTTTTTAATGCTTTTAACCAGGTTCCCAGTATAAAAATGAAACAACTTTTTTTTTTACTAAAAAGAATTATTTGAAAATTCTACACCAGAAAGATAATGGAATTAATCCCACCCATTTTATAATGACTATAATCAAGTCATATAGTCAAAAGTATAAAACAGAAGAGGATACATTTATCTTTTTAGTACTAATATTTAACAATTGGAACTTTTATCTCTTTGGCACTAATATTAACAATTGATAAGCAATTTCACTTAAAATAATTAGCAATGATATATATGCAACAAATATTAGTCTCTTTATTTAAAAAACTTCCATCAAGAATTCTATAATACTTTTTAAGTTTAGCCTAGTTTTACTACAGACCTGGCCAAATGTACACATGAAAACTGAGGGGTATAATGTGAAAAGAGGTATGGAAAGAGTTTTATTAATATTTCAGTCACTTCAAAATACAAATAGGCTATTATTTTCCTTTGGAAGAAGAAATCAGGAAACAATAACCATCATCACAATTGTAGATTATGTATCACACTTTATAGGAAGAATGGCTGTGGTGTTAATTTTTCTTTAGTTACATTCTTTTGCAGTAAAAGTCTAAAATAAAATCTTAAAAAAATGTAATTGTTCTTATAGGTTAAATATTAAAGACAAAAGTGGTCTATTATTAATATTTAGTATAACATGGACCTCAATATTTGCTCAAATATAGAAAAGGATAACTTAATATGTTGAGGAAAATCCTTAGATAAATTCAACTGCAAAAATACAGAAAAACTTTTTACTGCAATTACTGGGAATCATCAAGGTTAATTTTTAAAGGGTGGAAAAACCCCACAAAAATGGATATCCATCCTTAAAACTTTATTGATAGAACATTTCTAATATAAGACAAAAAAATTTACAGATATGGGCTCAGTGCTAGATAATATCCATAAAATCTGCTATTTTAAGCAATAAAAATTGACATATTTCTAACAAAAGTTAAGAAATTTTAAAACAGATTTTCTTGCTTTTATATGGTCTCAATGCCTTGGATTTAAAACATGACTACCTTCCTGATATAGGGAATTATAAAAGCAAATTACTTCCACATATTAATTATGTTTTCAAGTCTAGTTTCTTTAATTTTTTTTTTAATTTTTTTTTTTTGAGACAGAGTCTCACCCTGTTGCCCAGGCTAGAGTTGAGTGCCATGGCATCAGCCTAGCTCATAGCAACCTCAAACTCCTGAGCTCAAGTGATCCTCCTGCCTCAGCTTCCCGAGTAGCTGGTATTACAGGCACGTGCCACAACGCCCGGGTAATTTTTTTTTTTGTTTCTATTTTTAGTTGCCCAGATAATTTTTTCTATTTTTAGTAGAGACGGGGTCTCACTCGTGCTCAGGCTGGTCTCGAATTCCTGAGCTCAAATGATTAGCCTGCCTCATCCTCCCAGAGTGCTAGGATTACAGGTGTGAGCCACTGCACTGAGCCTCAAGTCTAGTTTCTAAAAAGTTATTTCTCTCCAAAGTTTCTTACCTATCATTTTCACATAATCCAATGTCTATGAAGCCCAAATATTGGTATAGGTTGAGTTTTCTTCATCTGAAAATTTGAAAGCAGAAATGCTCCAAAATTTGAAACTTTCTGAGCACTGACATGACATTCAAAGGAAATGCTCATTTGAGCATTTGAATTTCAGATTAGGGTTGCTCAACTGGAAAGCGTAAAGCAAATATTCCAAAATCTGGAAAAATCCAAACTCTGAAACACTTCTGGTCCCAGCATTTTGGATAGGGGATACTCAACCAATAGCATTATGGAAGCCAATCTTTCCCATAGCTGATTCTATTATTGCCATTTTGTTTCTTTCTCTAACAACATGTTTAAATGATTATAAACATAGGTTAACATCGTAATAGTTTACTAAGGTAATTTTTATGGAGCTTTCAATTTTAAAAAAGAAAAACACTTATCTATTCAGTAGGGAAGAAACACTCCTGTTTATTAACCTTACTGCATATTCAGAAAGGATTAAAAACCACACATTTCCTGGGACACAAAACTGTACCAAAATAATTTCCTTACAAAATAACTTCACAGATCAATAGTCTTTAACTGACAGAAAGACATCCATACTGACATACATTTAGTTTGAATTAATGCACAATTCAAATGTTTTTACAGCACATTAATGTGAGAGTGTATGTTTTCTTTAACCTCTTAAAAATAGTAATAAAAAATTACAAAATAACGTAAGTGTAGAATTAAGGCTGGGACTATATAATCTAGTATTAATAAAGTCAAACAGTACTTATAAAAATTGATGCTGCTGGATATTTTATATATATACAGGGTAAGTCTTTAGAAATGTGAAATGCTACTGCTATCATAAGTTCACTCATCAATTTAATGTTTCTCCATGTATCTTAACACTGGAATTCCCAGATAACCTGTGCTTTTTTAAATTTTTATCCTGAATTCTTCACTGAGTTTTCTCACATATTTACAATTAAATATCTAGCTTCTAGAACCTTCCTTACACAAAAGACAAAACATCCTTGTTAAATAAAGTCACACAAAAGTAATAAAAAGGTTTTTAAGAAATAGTTCTAACATTCATTATAATTATACTGAAAAATAGTACATATGCTTTTCTTCAGGACTAACAAATGCTGTGTGCCAGTCTTACAGTCACTGCCATATTAGCACATTGTCCTCTGACACATTTGCAAGATAATGACAACCAAAGAGCACGATAACTGGAATAATTCTAGTAAATCCATTCTGTCCAGTGAGATTCATAAAATTGAATGGTTGCTTTCAGTCCCATCTGGATAGACATGAAAATTCACACCCAGATACTTGTATTGTCCCCAGAAATATTCAGTCTTGTAAGTCACCTTCTTGGTCTTCTGAAACAAAGATGGAGAAGGCAGGGCATTCTTAGTGAGGCCAATGGCCCCCTCTCTCTACCACATTTCATATATCTATTTTGGTTATAATCCTGGTCAAAGTGGAAAAAAAAAAAGTAAGTTTTATATACCAAAGATTTCTTTTCCTGAACTCCCTCATCATACCTGGATACTTAAATATCCAGGGGAACTATGCTCTATCAATTATAATTCTTGGCATAAACATATTTAATTAAATCCTTATATAGAATCATTTACATCACAAGTATACAAAGAAGTCTGAAAATAAAAGCAGTAGTTGGCCGGGCATGGTGGCTCATGCCTGTTATCCTGCACTCTGGAAGGCCAAGGTGGGAGGATTGCTTGAGCTCAGGAGTTTGAGACCAGCCTGAGGAAGAGCAAGACCCCATCTCTAGTAAAAATAGGAAACTAAGCCAGGCATGGTGGCCCATGCCTGTAGTCCCAGCTACTGGGGAGGATGAGGCAGGAGAATCGCTTGAGTCCAGGAGTTTGAGGTTGCAGTGAACTATGACGCCACTGCACTATAGCCTGGGCGACACAATGACACTCTATCTCTGGGGGTGGGAAGTAAGTAGTAGTTAATGTGTGTGTATATATACACACTCAGCTATACACATACATATTACTATACATATGCTATATAGTTATATATGTATAACTATATATATGTAATATAAGTAGTTCTTACCATAGTTCTTTGGAATGGTATTATCTCAGATCCAAATTCTGCAGATTTTTGCTTACTTTTTACCCTTCCCTTAAATGAAATTACTATTTTAAGAATTATAATGATTACAAAAGTCATAAAATAATAGAAGCAAAAGGAAAAATATTTTAAAATATCCATAATCTCATTCATGTAGAGATGAACACAGTGAACACTTTGGCATGTATCTATCTTTTTTATTCAGATATATCTAAATACTTTAGTTTCTAATGATAGCTCCCTGAATTGCCACCTCCAAATCGAAGATACGCTTTTTTTTTTTTTTTTTTTAACACAGTGTCTCACTGTGTTGTCCGGGTTAGAGTGCCATGGCATCAGCCTAACTCACAGCAACCTCAAACTCCTGGGCTCAAGCGATCCTTCTGCCTCAGCCTCCCAGAGTGCTAGGATTATAAGTGTACCACTGTGAGCGGCCAATACACATTTTTGATAGAGAGGTAATTTGTAATCTTTGTACATAGGAAATCAATTAGAAAACCAAAGCCTCTATTCAATAAAACAATTGAGTTTACCTCATAATATCATATATTGCTAAGCATATTTAATTGATTCTAAGATACACATTTTTTTCACATTTAACATCTCTGAAATCCAGATGCACTTTATAATGTCATGAGTTAATTAACAGTATTTTTCTTTAATGTTTCAGAAAATAGTAGCATTTCTTATAATCAATGACATCTTAAAGTTGAAACACAGTATGCAATCTATATTAAAAGCTAACAAACATAAATCCAATATATACACAAATATAAATAAAAACATAAATACACAAAGGCACACACATACTATGTATCTATTTCCTTTCCTACTATTAAATTTGTTTCTGATTGTACGGATAAAATATATCAATACTTCAATACTGTTAAGATATTTTATTTCAAATCCTCATACATTTTGAGAGAGAGAATTATTACTTCAAAATTTATGGAGAATAGGCAGAGATTCAGGATGAGAAAATCACTAATTGAACAGTGATTTTAACAAATTTCCTAAAGATAAGCAGGATGCAAAAGGGAGAAAATTATAGGCCAGAATACACCAAATTTTTAATCTAAAGTTTCTAATACTGCCACTACAAAGCTAAACAAATGATGGCCTTTTGTGTTTCCTATATGCCAAAAACTGTATTGGCAATATAGTTCTCTTTCTTTGGCTCTCTGAAAACATTTACAGTCTTCCCCCTTTCTTTAATATTCTACAGTTTCACTGTGAAGTATCTTAGTATATTTTTTCTCCGTTATTATTTTTTTTTTTGAGACAGAGTCTCACTCTGTTGCCATGGTGTCAGCCTAGCTCACAGCAACCTCAAACTCCCAGGCTCAGGTGATCCTCCTGCCTCAGCCTCCTGAGCAGCTGGGACTGCAGGCATGTGCCACCACGCACCAGCTAATTTTTTCTATATATTTTTAGTTGGCCAATTAATTTCTTTCTATTTTAGTAGAGACGGGGTCACGCTCTTGCTCAGGCTGGTTTCAAACTCCTGACCTTGAGCGATCCTCCTGCCTCGGCCTCCCAGAGTGCTAGGATTACAGGCATGAGCCACTGCACCCGCCCCTTTTCTCAGTTATTGTGCTGGGCGTTCAATGGATGTGTGCCTTCCATTCATCCCTGTGAAACTCTCTTCCACATGATTGGTTTTTTTCTTTCTAGGATTCCTGATAGTCTGAATTGGTTCTCTATATCTGCTACTATCTCTTTACATATTTTTTTTTTCCTGTTTGGAAAGTTTCTTTGACTTTAGTCCTTTTGTTGGGGTTTTAATTTCAACAATATTTGTAATCTGTGTTTACTCATTTTTGTCCTGGTTATTCTTTTTTCCTAATTAGTAATTATAATTTTTTTTTTTCAGACACAGTCTCACTCTGTTGTCCAGGCTAGAACGCCGTGGCGTCAGCCTAGCTCACAGCAACCTCAAACCCCTGGGCTCAAGCGATCCTTCTGCCTCAGCCTCCCGAGTAGCTGGGACTGCAGGCATGTGCGACCATGCCCGGCTAATTTTTTCTATATATTTTTAGTTGGCCAATTAATTTCTTTCTATTTTTAGTAGAGACGAGGTCTCGCTCTTGCTCAGGCTGGTTT
>CAUYRT010047679.1:0-24749 GCA_963574885.1 Lepilemur ruficaudatus
AGCAACCTCAAACTCCTGGGCTCAAGCAATCCTTCTGCCTCAGCCTCCCAAGTAGCTGGGACTACAGGCATGCGCCACCATGCCCAGCTAATTTTTTCTATATATTTTTAGTTGTCCAATTAATTTCTTTCTATTTTTAGTGGAGACGGGGTCTCGCTCTTGCTCAGGCTGGTTTCAAACTCCTGACCTTGAGGGATCTACCTGCCTCAGCCTCCGAAAGTGCTAGGATTACAGGTGTGAGCCACCACGCCCAGCCTTAGGTGCCCTTTTAAGCTTTAAGTTCTTCAAATAATTGCCTTCAACCAAAGTAATTATGACACCCAGCCTAAGGACAATTTCATTTGTTTATATCCCCACAAGATTGCTTCTTGGGGCCCTACGATCATTCAAGGCCTTTGAAACCAAGAAACTATTGATACTAGGGGATATTTGCCATTTGCAGTAGTTGAGCAAATCTGTCTCATCGTTGTGGCTGTGTAGCAAAACTCCTAGATAAAGCTTGAATAGACAGTATGTTTTTCTTTGTTTGATATTTCTCATAATCCAGGTCAGAAAAAAACAGTGCTTAAAATATTTTTTAGTTATCCAGCCTTTTTTTCCTGAAAGGAAAGTTTTCTTGTTTACTTGTAACTTGCCTCATGAATATTCAGCTGTCAGCAGAGCTGCAAGCCAATATCCATAAAAATGAACTCATTAGCAGCATTTTGCTGGTTCCTATTGGATTCATGGAGTATGTGGAAGGATTTATGATATTTCATATTTTCTTCTTGATTTTGGAAACACAATAGGATTATTGATAATAATTATCCCAGATTTTCACAGTTTAGTTTTTCCTCATGTTTTTTGAATATATAAACAAGTGCTTTCAGATATTTGCCATCTTATAGATTATTAATATAATTTTTATAAGAAAATTATGGGTACAAAATTAAATGTGACTGGAAAACTGTTTAAAAGTGGTCTACATATTTATGCATACACAATACCTATTCCTCTTAGTTGGTTATTAATACCATTGATTATAACTTGGTGTGTGGATATTGTAAAAGGAATAGTTCCCCTTCTTGAAGGTCTTCCTTCAGAGGTTGTGTTGTTATTTAATGAAAATGGTATCCTGCAAGTATATTTGGTGATATAAAAATAAATTGGAACAAAATAGTAATAACAGCAGACACTTACATGCTGGCCCTTGACGTGCTACTTTACATATATTAATTTATTTAATCTTTACAGCAAGTTCATAGGAGTAGATACCATATTATTCTTATCTTACAAATTTGGAAACTCTGCCTCAAAGAGGTAAAGTTACTCATGCGGTCACACATCTGGTAGTTGGCAGAGTCAGGATTTGAACCCAGCAGATTGGCTTCAGAGTTCAAGCTCTTGCCCACTTGACGTTGTTGACTTCTGTCATATTTTGGTAAAGACCTCAAACTGGACTGCTTATTGTCCCAACACGAGGCATCCTTTTCCCACTGATGCAAAGAGCCACCTGTTTCGAATACTGAATTCCTGCATCCTTCGGATGCTTTCTGGGCGCTCTCTGTGCCGTTGATCTACTTGTCTGTATTAGCCCAGCACTAACCGTGTCAATTGCTTTACACTGATTCCTTTCAGGAATAGAGTATGAGTAGAATGAAAATGGAAAGGGGAGAAAAATGACAGACTAAGGGACGGCTGGTGTATTGAATGAAGAGGGTAAAGTCAACATCTGGTCCTGAGAAAAGGAGAGAAGGGGATGTAGCAAGTCAGATAGGGCAAAATTTTATTGACGTGTGTTTTAAGTCATGTATGTTTTAAGGATAAATTTGTGGACAATTTTAAAAGTCAGTTTTAAAGAAAAGGCAAAGTTGGTACAGAAATTTCTCAGGTACAAAACTTAGAGACAAGTAAGTTTAAATAATAAAAAATGATCTTTATATTAATTGAAATGAATATTTATCATGAAGCCAATTTACAATCTTCTTCTCTGTCTCCTGGGATTGTGCAGTGAGTTAGATCATAGCGTGAGAAGAGAGGACAGTTGGTGCCAGGCAGAGACAGAGCTTCACGCTGGGATCCTCAGTTTCTCCAATTTTCCCGCATTAAATACTTTTCCTTCCCCACTGCTTACATTTCCTTTTCATGGGAACTGCTTTTTTGAATAATGACTTAAACAGGAATAGTGTTCTGCACTTTAAATTCGGGAAATGACCAGTTTCCTGTGCCAGAGAAAAAATCTGTGCTTGAGACTATTATCTATATAATGTACTTTGTACTTTCCGCCCAACCTTTTCTTCATTGTGCTGTGTTACTCAAGTTATCTGATAGCCAAGTAAATTCCTGACCAGCACAATATGTGGTATTATTATATGGGAGACACAATGGTTTGCTGGCATCTCTGTATAAATATTTGTATAATATTAAAAATAAGGTAATTTAACAGACATCTTATTAAGGAAAGAGCTCACAAACATGTTCATGTAAGCTGATGAACTGCTTTTGGAGATCCATTTTACTCTTTGTTGATCACCAGTTGAACACCATGAAAGATACTGTTTTGTGAAACGCCACCAGAAAGATTGGGGGATATTTGAAATGTCTGTATTTCTTTGTTATAATTCTGAACCTTATTAAAATTTTATTTTCCTCTGAATATTAATTTCCTTTACAAATATAATGACTTGTGATACATAAAGGAATATATTTTAATTTAAGGTTTGAGAATTAGCCTAATAAATTATCCTTGTGTAGTGGTTCTGTTGGTGCAATAAGGAGTTAATTGCGTCCAGAAGAAATGAGGCAACTTCAAGAGTATTAGTCTTCTTTTCTGTACCTGACTCTTCCGTAGAGGCCTTCTCTGATGGCTTGTCATTTGACTTCATCGGCCTGTGTCATTCTTGTCCACACCCAGATCTTGTGGCGTCTCATTGAAATCAAAGCTGTGGTCTGACCGTGCTTCACAATACACTGTTCAATTTCCATTAATACCTTGTGCTCTAAGTCGCGCCGAAGATTGCAAATATAGACAACAATCTCTCTTTTCATCTTCTAGTTTGATCCTGAATGAATTTTTTTCCAACCTTCCACTCTTCATGAATTTCTAAATTTC
This sequence comes from Lepilemur ruficaudatus, assembly GCA_963574885.1. NCBI lineage: Eukaryota > Metazoa > Chordata > Mammalia > Primates > Lepilemuridae > Lepilemur > Lepilemur ruficaudatus. The sequence goes on from CAUYRT010047679.1 coordinate 3,092, forward strand.
TGAAATGTTTAGAAAGTAAACCTGTGAATAGGGAGATCCACATGTCTACCAAACGTTTAGGGGCCGGCCTGGACTCCTGAGCAGAAAAGATCCAAGACAATGTGGAAGATACAATATTTTTTAAATAAACATAGTAGAATTTTCCCCAAAGCCCTGAATTATAATATTTATTTTGATATAAAGGAATTCTCTAGAAGTTAGAGTCAGTTGGACTGATTTATAATTAATAGAGGAGCAGAGAAGGGAAGGCAGGGGCCTTACCCTCTAGTTTTCTTCCTTTTAGTGTTAGTAACAATTATCGCCACAGTAGAAGTAGTAGAACTCTGGCTGTGGACGTAGTAATAGTGGATAGTGATAATAGCAGCAGCAGCAGAAGTATCAGCTGACATTTATTGGGCCCTAATTGTGAGTTAGCCCTATGCGAAGTGCCAACTAAAATTACCTCCATGTAATCCTCTGCACCTCCCTGTGAGGCAGGAAGTATTATCAACCTGATTTAACGGGTGAGGAAGCTGAGACTCAGTGCATTTGGCCTCTCGTAAGTGCTCACTGCAGAGCTGAACTCCTCCACCCCCAGGAGGCATCCTGTGTCTGTATGTGTGTGTAAGTGGGTATTTCTAGGTGTGTTGGGGGAGGAATGTGAAGGATTAATTTTGAGAAGCTTCCAAACAGCCTGCTATAAACATCATACACTTCCTAATCTTTACTTTTTTTAATTGACTTCTCCCTAGAGTTTGGTATATCCCTGACCATTCTGTAAAGAGACATCAATCACCCAAAACAATACAAGGAACACAAGATCTTCTTTAATCAAATGATACTTGGAGTGAATACACCAAGAATTTATTGCCAAAAAATTGCCTCATTTAAAAAAATAGTTTGAAATAAATACCACAGAGTTGTTTCAGTACTTGAGAAAACTAGCTGTATACATGGTTGTCAGAGCTGTCTCTAGCAAATCAGTTCTAAGCGTAAATATCTCAATTAATTTTAGATTCCTTGGGAAACTAAGAGTTAAATAAAACAGGCACCAATTTTCTTAAGTTCATTTGTAAGTATTTTCTTTTTGAGCTTTCCTTTCTCTTCCTGTCATCATGGGAGTACTTTTTCACTGAAATACTTTAAGATCAAATTCTGTTTTAAAACTTAGAACTCTCGAAAGATCAGTATTAAAACTTTGTAACAGTCAAAATGATCTTGACAAAATCTTAAGACTGTGGCTGAAAGCTGAAATGGCTGCAGAGATTTCCAAGTCACAGAATTGAGTAAAACAGAATTCATATTAAAAAAAATAAAAACATTAGTGTTAGAATACGTGGCAATTAACATTCCACTTTGGCCTAGAAAGTGATAGGGAGTAGTGGTGACTGGGGCAAAATGAAGGGAATTTGTGGCTTTCTTAGCTCCCGCTGTTACTGCCTTTCAGTTACACAGGCCCTGTGTTGATTTTCTCCAGGTGTTTGAAGAGAGGCTGTAATTATTGACTTTTTGGTGAATGCTCCTATTTTTTTAAATGGTAGCAATTGAACAGATATTTTAACGACGTTGTGCTATGTTAAAAAAATACTGCTACAGGCTAGGCATGGTGGCTTGTAATCCTAAAGCTCTGGGAGGCTGAGGCAGGAGGATTGCTTGAGGTCAGGAGTTTGAAACCAGCCTGAGCAAGAGCAAGACCCCTGTCCCTACAAAAACTAGAAAAATCAGCTGGGCATGGTTGTGCACACCTGTCGTCCCAGCTACTCGGGAGGCTGAGGCAGGAGGATTGCTTCAGCCCAGGAGTTTGAGGTTGCAGTGAGCTATGATGATGCCCCTGCACTCTAGCTGGGGTGACAGAGCAAGGCCCTGCCTCAAAAACAAAAACAAATAAAAAAATACCTCTACTGCTTTTGACATCTGCTTTAGACCAACTCATTGCCTTAGACTTATGGAATTTAAGTCCTGTTAAAATAATATTTTTATAGACTGAGCTGTGAGGTGAGATTGTAGGAAATAAAATTGCAAAAAATGAGCTAAAAGTTAAACACAACAAAAGATTAACAAAAACTTAAAAAATTAACAAAAGACACACTTAAGAAAAGTCTGCATTTATTATTGTATTTTCATGTAGCCATCTCAATAATTTTCCTAATTTTCACTTTTATTAATTTTATGCACAACTATAATTCTATTGATAATGGTTCTGATTTCTCTCTTATGTTCACTTTTAATATTGACTTTCTAGTCACCTGTTAGTCATGTTTAAAACCTTCTGCGTTGTACGTAGTTAATGTACCAATCACATGCTGACAAATGATGAATTACTGAAGAACACAGTTCTGTCATATTTGTTTTTTGGCATACTAAGGCCAAATGGAATACACTAAAAATGTTTTAGTTATCTTCAAATCCTGGTCAAATTTTAGCCAAAGGAGTTTTTAAAAAATCTGAAGAATATGATGAAAAATTATCTTCACCTAGGCTCTGAGATGATAGTGGTTGTTCACCTTGAGTTAATAATTGTTCTGAAAAACAGTAAAACACCTTTTGCTGGGAAATTGAACAGATACGAAAAGGCTCTCAATAACCGGGACACAACAAATCCTTTTGGTTCTGAATCATAAGGAAATGATCAAAGGGCTTTCACTGAGGGATTTTGACATGCTGTTTGGATATCATCGTAATCTCTTTAGGCACATATGTAGTAATCCAGGTATGATATATTCTATTTATAATGTGGTATAGTCATTTTGATTTGTAGAGTGAGAAATGCCCATGAGGCTGAGTCTTAAATGCTGCTGAACTACTAACAAATGACTTACTATTTTGTAAGTTTTTAGAGTTTTGTATGGATTTGATGTTGTCATGGCAGTTTAAGGACAAGCTAGTATCTATTCCAAAGATGAGAAGATGCCGCTCATATTCTGTAGGGGCTTTCAGTCTGGTGGAGAATAGACTGGAAAACCAACATAATTTTATAATTATTGTTCTTGTATCGAAAAACATTACTAAACATCGTACAGTGCACAGAACAATCCCTCACAATAAAGAATTATCCAGCTCCAATGTCAATACTGTCAAGATTGAGAAATCCTGTCATATGGTGATGGAAGAGGAAAAGGTTATGAGATATCCTATATTCCAAGTTGGTGATGAATAATTAGGAATATAATACCTTAGGGAAATTAATACCACACAGTCTGGTGGTCTTCAGATGTGCAAACCATCTAACAAAAATCTTCATTCATTCCACAAACATTTATTGAGTACTCACCATGCCAAGTATTGCCATAGGTGCTGGGATCACTAGTGAACAAAACAGACCTCCTGTGCCTTCACACAGGTCCCATCTGATGTGGGAGCCGGGTAGTAAACAAAGAGATGAAATGGAACACTGAGCAGTGGGAAGGGCTATGGGGAAAACAAAGCAGAATGATGCGGTAGGTGGGGTGTGTTGGAGGTTGGGCAGGGAGCACGTCAGCCTGATTGGTTATGAGAGATGTCCGTGAAGAGATGGCGCTGAAGCTGAGAATGAGCGTCAGCAGGAGACAGTGGGATGAAAAATACCCCAGACAGAGGAAGCAGGTCCTGAAAATGTGTGAAGGTGGAAGTAGGCCCAGCCTGTTTGGGGAGGAGCAGGAAGGACAGTGTGGGTGGGGCGGTGGTCCAGAATGCAGAACACAGGTACGACAAAGTGGAGTGGGGGCAGGTCATGTAGGGCCTTGCTATCTTCTGAATGTGCGTGTCTCCCCAAAATTTGTGTGTTGAAACCTCATCACCAAGGTGATGGCATTAGGAGGTGAGGCCGTTGGGAAGCGATTAGGTCATGAGGGCTTTGCCCTCAGGAATGGGATCAGTGCCCTTACCAAAGGGGCTTGAAGGGGAGCCTGTTTGCCCCCTCTACCCTGTGAGGTCTCCAAAGGAAGGAAGGGATAGGCCTTCACCAGACACTGAAATGTGCTGGTGCCTTGATCTGGGATTTGTAAACCACCCAGTCTGAGATACGTCACAGGAGGCCCCAGGCAGACTGCGACTGGTCTTGTGAGCTGGGACAAGGTATCTGGCTTACATTCTGCATGGGAAGGGACCCCTTGGAAGTTTTGAGCCAGGGAGGAAGTGTCATAGTTGGATTAACATTTTTAAATGATTTTTTTTTTTTTGGCATAGAGAGTGGATTTTAGGGAGACAACAATAGAAGCAAAAGGTATACTAATAACGGGAATCTGGAACCCTAGACGAGGGTCATAATGGTAAGATAATTACAAAAATATCTAGAGTTGGTCGTTTCTATGTGTTTGCAATTTTCGTTATTCTCCTACCTGACTGGCTCCCAAGTGCTTGGCAGTAGAATACAATTGGAGAATACTGGCATCCTTTTCTTTGGGGGTAACTGGGACATGGAGAGAGGGCTGCTGCATCCCATCCCACTGAGAGTCTTAGGAGTAGCGTGGGTGCTGGACATAAGAGAGCAAAGGAGAGACAGAGGAAAGGAAGGAGAGCAAATGGAGTCGGCTGGTGTGGGGACTGATGCTGGGATGTAAAAAGAGAAAGGTCAAATTTAATGAAATAACAGCATTGAATGATGTAGATTTATGGTGACAAATTTTGGACCCTGGATCTCTGGAGAGCCTTCAAAATTATTGCCACATGTCATAGGGCTTTTCAAATGTATATAGATACTTTACTATTATAGTAAATTTATTGGTCAGTTTTAGTGTCTACCTTCTAATATACTAAATAATTTACTTATTATATGTATTGTATATTAGCTGTCTCCCCCCGCTATACTACAAGCAGAGATTTTTGATTGTTTTATTTTTTTGGAATATCCTATATGCTTAGAAGAGTGATATTGAAAGTGTGGTCTGCAGACATTTGGGGTTTTATGAAAACTCTGCAAGGGATATGCAAGATCAAAAGTATTTTCATAGTAGTAATAAGACTTTATTTACTTTTTTTCACTGTGTTGATATTTGTACTGGTGGTGCAAAACCAATGGTGTGTAAAATTGCTGATGCCTTAGTGTGAATCAGAGCAGTGTCACTGAACTGCACTCACAGTCACTGTCCACTTCACTGTCACCCACTCACAGCAGGTGGGAAGAGATGCCAATTTTGCTTACGAATGTTCTTGATAAAGAAGGAAAAATTATTAGTTTTGCTAACTCTTGACTCGTGAGCAAATGTCTTTTTAATATTCTGTGTGTTGACTGAGTGCTTCTGTTGCATACCCAAGCATTATGTTGTCTCCAAGGAAGGAACTTTGGTTGTTTGAGTTGCTATGGAACATCATATTTATTTGAGATACTGACACAAACTAAGGTTTTGTTGTTTAGGTATTTGGCAGACATTTTCTCAAAAAAAAAAAAAAAATGAAGTGAGCCTGTCATTTTAGGGAAAACAATTGACAGTATTTGATAAAGATAATAAAAGCTTTCAAGTGAATTTAGAGTTTTGAAAAATTTGTTTCCATCACTGTGAGCTTGACAGCTTCCTAATAGTGAAAAATATTTCTAATGAATTGGATACTGATATTAATACATGGGATGTATTCATATTGTGCAATGAAATATATTAATGTTTGGAAGATATGTATAACTTGATGAGCCAATATTAAAAAGATTACAAAATCATGGGTAAACAATACCTTCAAAATGCAAGGTAGACTATTGGGTTTGATGTCACAGCATGAAAAGTTCACTGATACAGTTTCAGATTCCACATTACAACTAAACTTTAAGAACTACCACTTACTGAGTTTTGGTAGTGTATTAAAGAAGAATACCCACAATTATATGAATAAATTATAGCAAGGAACATATTCCTCCCTTTTCCAAAGACGTATCTGTATTAGGTTGTATTTTCTTCATATAGTTTCACCAAAACATGTCATAATAGATTGAAGCATAGATGAGAATACAGCTGTTGTCTATTAAGCTAGACATTAATGAAATTTGCAAACATCTAAAACAGTACCACACTTCTTACTGATATTATTTGGGGAAACATAGGAATTATTTGTAAAAATATGTTATTATATTAGCATGTAATAGGTTTATTATTGTTAATTTTAAATGAATTTATAAGTAAATGAATTTATTCAACTAATAAGTATTAACATTTTCTCAGTTTTAATTGCTAATATATTAAACATTTATAGATATTATATACATAAACAAAAGCTCTTTGGGGTTCTCCATAATTTTTTATAGTGTAAATGAGTCCTGAGAACAAAAAGTTTAAGAGCCACTGCCAAGAATAATGCCTGACACACAGCATAAATATTGTTGATTTTTTCTAGTAGTTTATTATTGATTTATATTTAAATTCACAGATATTAACACCATAACATGGGAATATGTGTGTCCATTTTTTTTTCATGTTGAAGAAGGAATTTCTACTCAAAATATTGAAAATCAATCAGTCATCAGGGAAGGGTGAGATCCAGTGGACTGGAGAGGTCAGAAAGGGTTTATAGAAACTGTATTAAGAGAATATAATATGAAACTTGAAGGATGAGTTGCTGTCATATTTTCCAGCTTAAACTGTAAACCCTCCCTTGATCCAAATCTACTCCTAAATCTGCTCTCGTTGTCAGCAAACCTTTGCAGTTTTTCTATGGTTACAGGCTCCATTTCCTCACCCTCCATTTCTCCCTCAACCCATTGCATTGGGATTGCTCTGGCCAAGCCCTCCAGCGATCAGCCTCCTTGCTGTCAAACTCAAACCATGTCTCTGTTTTACCTTACTTGATTTCTCAACACTGTGAAAGTGGTTGACCACCTTGTTCTTGAAACTCCCTTTTCCTGGTATCTTTGTTTGTGCTGCCTGAGTCTGGGTAATTTATAAAGACAAGAAGATTTTTTTGGCTCATAGTTCTGCAGGCTGAACAAGAAGCATGGTGCGGCTGCTTTGGGTGGAGGCCTCTAGCTCCTTCTACTCCTGGCAGAGGGCAAAGGGGAGCTGGCGTGTGCAGAAATCACATGGCAGGAGCAGAAGCAAGAGAGAGCCAAGGGAGCTTTGTGGGAGCTAATAGAGTGAGAACTCACTCATTACCTTGAGGACAGCACCAAGACATTCATGAGGGATCTGTCCCCATGACCCAAATGCCTCCTATTAGATCCCATCTTCAACACTGGGGATCAAATTTCAACGTGAAGTTCTAGGGGACAAGCATCCAAACTATAGCACCTGGCTTTTGTGATACCATATGCTCCTGTTTTTGCTCCTACCTTACTGGAAGCATGTCTTTGGCTTCCTTGGTTTCTCTTCTGCCTGACCTGTGAATGTTGGGGTGCCCCAAGCTTCTGTTCTTGGGCCTTTTGTCTTCTCCATCTACACCATCTCTCCAGTGGACTGGGGTGGCTATCTCTTCTCTCTGTATACACTTCCCCTGAGTTCTCTTTTTGTGCCAGTAACGCTCAGCTCTTTTCCTTCAGCCCTGATCTCCCCTCAGAGCCTCAGATTGTACAGCCAATTTTCTACTTAAGATCTCTACAATGGTGATGGTGCCCAATAGGCATCTGAAACTCAATAGGGCTGGACCGAACTGATTCTGCTACCCTAAATCTTCTCTTGTAGTCATTTCCATCCCGATAAAATAGTGCCACTATCCACGAGATGTTCAGACAAACTCAAATGACAAACTTTTTTCATTTATTAGGAAAAACCACTTACCTTCCTAAGCCTCGTGATGTGATAATATCGTTTTAAGTTCAAGAGGCAAAAGAAGAATGTTTATTCCTATTGTTTTTTCCATTTATTTTTATGAAATGAGTATACTTTTTTCCTGCAACTGTGCAGCCCCTGTTAATTTTTTCCCATTTTACCTTTATATGTAAAATTTATGTATCTGTATCCATCTCTATCCATGCTAAATAGCAACATTTTTAAGGTGACAGGGTGCTGCTAGGATGATTCTGAATGTAGAATATCTATCTGAATAATAAGGTTTAGTGTCTGTCTGATATGAAATTCATATTGGTGTTGGGTATCTAGAATTAAAAGTGTAAACCATTATAATCTGTGGGACTTTTGAGAATGATCTACTGTGTGCCTGACTGATGATAAAAGTGGAAAGGAGAAAAATGAGTTGAGAGAGGTCATTTTGTACCTTGAGATTAAAAAATAAGAAAATGTATTCTGAGAATGAAACTCACGGTGGCCTTTGCTCTACATTTGAACTAGCAGTAGCACAGATGGGCAAAGAGAAAGGGATTGCTGTCATCTTCCTATTACACCTTAATGGGTTTTTCTACTCTTTTGATTTCTTGGTAGCAAATATGTGATATTATTAGCTTTATTAAACTTTAATTAACATATGCCATTTAACATATGCATTTATCAAATACATAATAAGAGGGAGCAAGTTAAAGAGAAAATGAAGAGTTCTGCTTTCTGAGTGGGAAAAAAGCAGCCCACAACTAGAGTGATATCTAGGAATATGTTGTGTGGAGCCTTCGTTAGGAGGACGGTGGCAAAGTGAGCACCCATGCAAGCTGGGAGGTCCTCAGAAGGGCATCTGCAAGAGCCTCGTTTCCTCCGGATGTGACTTATCCCTTCCTATCTGACTCACCTGTGTATGCATCTCCTTAGCCTTCAGAGATTATCGTGAGCACTTTATAGTGATTTTCATGGATGGGAGGGGAATACTTTTGGGGCACCAGAAATCCCAAGTGGTTGGGTGAGAGGGTGTTGTACAGAGACAACCATTGTTTGACATCAAACTGAAAGTCAAGGTAAAGTAAACGAACCCATTTTTCCCATTGACTAACTTATTTGTTTCTCCAGTCTGTTATTTTCAGTCTTTGGAAGAATAAACATAAGGGAATGTTCATCAGAACACAGTCTCCGGACCAACTACATCAAAATCACCTAGGGTTCCTGCTTAAAATGTAGATTTCTGGGTCCTAAACCAATCTACTGAATCAGACCTTCTGGGGATAAGGTTTACGTCTTACACATAGCACAAAGTTTGAAAACCACTGGCATTATGAGCTATCTTCCAGTGCTTACTTTAAAATGTATTTGTGTCAAGATGAAGATTATCTAATTCTGATGAAATTTTGAATCGGTGAGAATGCCTGAAAACAGAGATAAAACAGTGTATAAAGTCCCTCGCATATTTTTGTTACTAGGGCACTAATATTTCCTTGATTGATATTGGATTAAATGCTCCAATTACCAAAGTCGGAAAGGACTCTGTAGATAATATTAATAGTTGTTAAAGGATGATTCTGAAAACACCTATTTATTTTTATCTTCAGGAAGGAAGACTTAAGCCTTTTGTAAAAAATGTCAGTTTTCATGATTTTGCGCTCTCCACAAACCATCTAAAATCTGCTTTTTGTGTTGTATAAAATGAGGCCTTTGGGAAAAATAAATGCTTGGTCAAAAATGCTAACAAATTCCAGGTTTCCTTTTGTAAACAGTTAAATGAAAAGTCGCATATTGTCACGGAGGCTAAGAAGATAAAAAGTCAGATAAAGATGTGGTTTACTTTATTAGTTTGTATGTTCCCTTCTAACTAATATTTTGATTCATTTTTGCTAGCTCTTTAATTTATCAGTTTCAGCATGTGACTGAGTTCAGTTTATGAAGAAAAGTTTTATAAATGTAGAGCTGAAGTTTAAGGTTTGCTTGCACGAGATTACCTGTTTACTGTGTGGTCAATATGACATGTAAACTAGGCAAGTAAAGCACCGTGTTATTTTAAGACTAAATGGAAAGAGCTAAATAACATTTTTGGTGTGAGTATGTGGAAAATAGTCAAGAGAAACAAAACTGAAATAAAAATTGAAACAATAATGCTAATGAAAAGGGGCATTTCAAGTTAGAAAATTCTAAATCTCTTTTTCTTTCACCAATTCTACCTAATTTTGGATAACAGTTCAAAAAATTATACCCCATGTCTTTCTTATTCATTTTATTTAATGTAACCGAGTTAATGAGTTGGGGCTATTAGTTCTGATCTGGCTTTGCAGTTATGGAACCTGAAACGTGAACTGGTTGAATCAGGAATGAAAATGGTGCCAACACTCATACTAGAAGTGAGATCTTGTGTTTCATTTGTTTGATTTCTTTGAAATAGTATTGTTTCTCTTTTTACAAAAATTATAACATGCTCACAGCCAAATATTCTGAAAATAAGAAAGCATACAAAGGTCACCTTCCTACCACCTAGAGGTGACTACCAATTGCATTTTGGCATATGCTACTTATTTTTCCTAAATATGAAAACACACTGGCATTATACATGTATGTAGGTATTTGTTTTTGTGTATGTGCATATTATGTATATATATTACAAAGTATGCCACTCAGTAATTTTTTTACCAGACAGTATTTTATAGATATCTGTTGTATATACACATATGTGTATATATAGTTCATCACATTCCATTTATGATTGTACTTTTGCCGTAGTACTCTATAATTTGAACATATCATAATGTATTCAATGTCTCCCTTATTGATGGGCATTTAGGTTGTTTGCAGTTTTTCCACTTTTGTAATCAATACACTGAAACCCCTTGTTTGAATATTTTCTTAGGATACAGTTTTAGAAGTTAAAGGAAATGCCATTTAAAAATTTGTGATGTATTGTCAAGTTGCCCTCAAATTGTGCCATTTTATACTCTTACACTCTTGGGTTTTGTTATTCTCTTATATCTTCATAAATTAACATGTCAAAAATATGATTCTTACCTTAATTTTCATTTGTTTGTTGCTGTCTCCAGTGATTCCCTGGAGCTTCTGTGTGCTCTGGGGAGTTGGTGGGCTGTCCTGTCCGGACTTGGCAGTGGTGGGCAAAGTCCTCCGGGCAGACAAGGGAAGGAATGATCTTACCTGGCCACTAGGTAGCTCATGGATGATGTCCTGAGGACATAAACCAAATCTGCTGGATGGGAATTCCCTTCTCTTTTTCCTTCTAAACGTTTCCTTTTAAGGCTCAATACAAATAGATCATTCTACTCTTTTTTTAATTTGCAGAAATAAGCTTATTTGGTCATAGGTCAAAACTTAATGACCATCAAGAAGAGTCTAAATTTGTGAAATATTAAATTAGTTAGCTAATTGCCTACCATAGGATTATGGAGAGCCCTGACCCAAACCCAGAAATTTAAATCCTGCCTTCCTAAAAGCTCCGTGTTGGAGAGTAGAGGAAACGGAAATTCTTTTATTCCTTCTTGAAGGGTCCTTCCTCTAAATAGTTATTGGCAAAGATATCTATCTATCTGTCTGTCTAGCTGTCAGTTCTAAGAGAGTCGCTTCAGAATTTCAGATCCTTTTGTTTTTTATTAGAAATACCATTTCTCATTTGATTTTCATCTATTTGTGTTTTGCAAGACTTAGAAGTTTCCGAAACATCTGATGCTAAATGTTTACCTGAGAACTTTGCAATCCTAGTGGATAGACTTAATTTATATATATTTGATTATTTTGGGCCCTGTCCCAGCACTGTAAATGAAGTGTAATTCCCAGAGAGGAGCAGCAATGCACAAGGGTTTCACGTGTTGCAACAAAACTATTATGGTCAACTGTTAGTTTTTTCAACTTTGGTTTCTTATAGAAAAATTAATTTAATTCTGTTCAACACCCAGTCATTTCATTCACGTGATGTTACCTTCCTAATGTTTTTTCTTGTTTCATGCAGGCATTCTTACACCGAATGAACCAGTGTGCAGCATCAAAAGTTGACAAAAATGTAACAGAGGAAACAGTGAAGGTGAGGAGGTACAATTGGTCCTCGACCCACATATAAGCTCTCCTTAGGTAAACTTTTCTATGTGATGTGGTACTTCAGGACCCTCAGCTTCTCTTCAGTTATACTATAAGTGCCCATGCCAGTCGCTTGTCTCGGTAATAATTTGAAAAAGGGGCACTAGCATTTGGGAAAAGAGACAGGAGTTAAGAGGATGGCATAGAAGTCATAGAGAAACTTTTTACTAAAGTCTTGGGAAAATTTGAACAGAACAAGAAAAATAAACCGGAGAATAGGAACCCAGGTGGCTCAGGAAGGCAGGATGTGTGCAAATGTGACATCCAATCTCTGTGATCATGAAAGAACAAAAGATTTGGATGGTCCACTCAGTTAGGAAGTCCACATAGTATCTTCAATTCAGAAACAAATATATAGACATTTCTTTTAAACTGTAGGGTAAGAAAACTGTGAAGAGTTTTTGGAAAAAAAAATAAAGGATAGTAAGTGAAAATTAATTATACTATAGTGATATTCATTTAAGTTGTATATACATCATCGATATTTATGCTAATCTACTGTTTTATTTTACTGAAAATACAAAAATTTGTAAGGATTTTCTATGTTCTTCTGACTGCATTTCCCCATAAGTTAAATGCCTTTCAGATTTTCCTACCATGGGAATATTTTGGTTACTGAGCTTTGGGTTGCAAGCAAAAGAAAGAGATTGTTCAAATTGACTTTGAAGACACTTTCCCTCACATATCAGGGCCTCCAGACAGAAGAGAAAGTTCAGTACCTAGGGAGGCCAAGAGGGTTGCTAGATCCTTTCCAGCTATTCACGGCCACAGAGGTTATCAGCTTTGCCCACCAGTTGGCAACCTCCTGTGGCTTTGCCCACCAACAGCCACCACCTGTGGCTGCAAAAGGACTCTGTAACTCTCTCACCTGTCATTTCCACATGTGGCACCTTCTAGAGGGAGGAAAGGACGATCCATTCCAGGGTACCCTTCTTAAGAGCACAGGTGCCCTGTCCTGAAAAGCCTGCTAGCAAATCTGCTTGTTTCCTTCCAGCCCATCCTCAGGAAGAGAGTGGGACTACCATGCTTGGGTTGGGCCACCCAGGCCTTGCCCAGAGAGACAGGCTTGGTCTCCTGGTTCCCACAGTTGTGTTGGAGTGGAGGAGAGGTCCAGACAAAACTGGGGCCCTGCCACCAAGGTGGGAGGAAGGCACGGATGTGGGGTTTTCAGTTGAAGATTGCTGTACTCTCACAGACTTTTTTTTAAAAAACTTGCTTCGCTACTGCACTTACACATTTATTTATTTGCAGATGCTGTTCTCAAATATTGAAGATATCCTTGCAGTACATAAAGAATTCTTAAAAGTTGTGGAAGAGTGCTTACATCCTGAACCTCATGCCCTGCAAGAAGTGGGAACCTGCTTCCTTCACTTTGTAGGATGCATTTTTGTTTGTTTTAAAAGCTCTTTCCCCCTAGCTTCGAAGGTATAGCTTTTGGCTTAGTAGTATGTGTGAATTTAGCAGTAGAAATAAAATCTGACACCAAAAGTTTGGGATCTTTTAAGGCCAGAGAAATCTTCCACTTAGAGCCAGAAAAGGGGAGAGGGCCTCACATCATCCGTTTTACTCAGTGAGGAATAAACAGCCTTTTCTTTTCCCCGACAAGCTAGTTCTCCGCATCCTCTGTAGCTTTGAATTCTAATGAATATTCAGGCTGTTCATAATGAATGGATTTTTATGTTTCTCTCAAACATAGAGCATTTTTCTTTTGAGATAGAAAATCCTCGCTCTTATAATGGCACGACGAGCCTTTTATTAGTCAGAATGTTCCCTTGTTAATCGACTTGAGACAACCCTGGAGGTGAACGAACCCAGTAGGCCTATGCCTGACTGTCCCTCAAGGACGTGTTTCCCAGAAGGTTGTCCTGAGCAGAGCACAAGAAACCACAAGCCAACACTGAGCTGTTTCAAACTGCATATCCTGTGCCTGGATGGTCATTTTCATCTCTTTGTACATGAAACCTGAAATTATTTAAGCAATCAATTTGCAAAGTACAAAGCCACCTGTATTGTGAACATTGTTTTCAGAACTAAAGGGTATTCATACTAAAAAAGAAGAGAGTACTGCTATTTATACCATTCCACTGATGCTAATTTTGAGGATACCAATTTGAATCCATGTAGTTATCAAAATGCTACACAATTCATGTTTTATTTAAAAACGGGTAACGGGATTTTGTCATAGAGTCAAATTTTGTGTATTTTAAATTTTCCATTTGGTCTTTATAAAGGTTTCTCTATATGATTTCTAGATCTATCTTCCTATATGCAGTGAGCAGGCTCTGTATATGTTCATTTTATAATCAGAAAATATTTCATAGAAATAATTATATTAAAGGGAGAGGCTTTCTCTTGGGCACAGCTGGAAGACGTGGGTGTTTGTGTCCACTTACTCGAGACTGCTGCCCACTTTCACAAAAGAATGGAAAGAATCAGGCTCTTCTGCCAGCTGGAGCAGTTGCTATCTCGGTCCAGGCCTGCACATGGGAATCTTGCACCCTGACATCCATTTCCTTAGTAACACGTTATGAATCTGTCATCCATGAATTTAGCTAAACTATTTCTGAAGTTTGTTTTTTTTTTTCTGGCTCCTGCCATCTCTTGAGATAAGTGACTCAATACATTCTCTGCTGGCTTTATAAAATAGCACGTAAGTGTTTCTAAATGCATGCCTTTGAAATTTCAAAAGACATACTTCTGTTTTAATATTGGATCAATACATTTTTTGTGTCTTCCTCTTTCTCTGGTACTGGTGTGATAGATTAGCCACTTTGAGAAAATCTTACCAATGGAAGGGAGCTTAGAGATAATGATGGTAAAATTCCTATTTTTTTTGAAGAATCCCCTCTATCCATCTGTGAGGCCTGTTTGTTTTATGTCTATGATCACTTTTAGTGACACCTGTAATGTTAGGAAATCTCTGTATTGATTCTGAATCTGGAATCTGGACACTGCTCTCATAATTGTCCACCAAATGTCCTAGTGTTATGTTTCAGAGCTACATAGAATTGTCAGTCCCTTATAGTATGATGCTATTTGAAAGTAGCTACTATTTCCTGGCTTTTCTATATTAACAAATATCTCTCTCTGAAATGACCTCTCAGATGTGGTGTCTTCAGGGTCTGTCATTATCTTAGTTACTTGTTGTTAGATATTGTCCAGTTTGTCAGTGTCCCTCTTAAACACAGCTGCCTAGATTGGTGTATGTGAACTGCAAGGTACTATGTTTCTCTATTCCCATATGATCTGGCACTTGCTTTTCTCTCTACCTAAAATGACTTTCTTCCCTCTCTCTGCCTGGGAATCATAGATTCATCTCACTGGACCTTGCTCAGTTGTTACTTCCTTTTTTCAATCTGTAACTGAATCCTCGTGGGAAAGCTCAGTGTTCTCTTCTCTGTGCTTTGCCACCGTTTGGTTCATTTGTCTATTATTGCACTTATCGTAATGGCATAAAATTGACAGATGTCTATCTCCTTTTCTAGGCTATTCTTTCTTCATGGATCAGGGAAAATGAATCAATAAAATTTACATATATATTTGCACACAGCATAGCTCTTGAAACATAATAAACGCTTGGTGAAGCTTGTTTATGCATATCACATAGGTTAAAATTTCAAAGTGGTGAATAAAATGAGTCTCATTTATTCTTACTTGAATTCACAGAAAGACAAGTTTCGTATCTATGATGAGTATTGTAGTAACCATGAGAAGGCACAAAAATTGCTTCTTGAACTTAACAAAATAAGAACAGTCCGGACTTTTCTTTTGGTAAGTGTGTATTTACGTGTCACTGTGTGTTGATATTTGTTGATAGATGCAGTAAGAACCAAGGAATAGCATCAATATGGTGTAAAAGACTGTGGGATAACTCTTCTAGTATCACTAGGAAGCTAGTATCCTTTGATAAATACGAGAAGTGAGAGTCGGGATGAGCTTGTATGTGGGGAAATACTGCTAATGTCCTCTCCTGGTTGATTAGAGATTGTGAGACCCCACAGGTTCCTAGTGAGAGAAGAACTTACACCAGAATTCATCATGCTTTACAGCCCCAACTCTCTAGGGTTTCGTTTACTTCTGCTGAGGGAGCTGTTAAGTAGGGCAGTGGCGGGAAGGAAGTAAATCGTAGATACGGTAGAAAATAAATGTGAAGATTGACCTTTCTTTTACATACATTCATTCCTTATTCAGGTTTCACAAAAACAGCAAGAATATATATTTAATTTCTTTAGGTTAGCACAAATAAACGCATACTTCGGCAGTTACTCAGACAATTTAATGGCCAGTGAGGACCAGATTGTAAGCGTCCACTTCGGTGATATTCAGCAAATCGTGGTGTTGTACAGCCATCCCCCAAATCCAGTTTTAATTTCCGTCACCTCAAAAAGACCTTCATGTCCCTTTGTAGCCCATCTCTCCTCCCATCATTAGCTCCAAGCAACCACTGTTTTGCTTTCAACTCTATAGATTTGCCTTTTCTGGAGATTTTATATAAGTGGAATCATATAATGTAATCTTTTGTGCCTGGCTTCTTTTACTTAGTAAAATGTTTTTGAGGTTCATCCTTGTTATAGCAGGCATCCGTTTTCCATTCATTTTTATTGTTCAATAGTATTCCATTGCATGACTATACCATATTTTGTTTATCCATTTGCCCAGGTAATAAACATTGGGTCTGGGTCCAATTTTGGCTGGTATAAATAATGCTGTTATGAACATTCATGTACAAGTCTTTGTGTGGATGTTTATTTTTATTCTCTTGGGTAGATACTAAGAGTGGAATTGCTGGGTTGTGTGGTAAGTTTATGTTTAATGAATTAAGAAACTACAATATGCTTTGCAAGTGTGGCTGTGCCGTATCCAAAAGCAATGTATGAGGATTCCAGTTTCTCTATATCTTTGTCAAGACTTGGTATTATCAGTCTTTCTCATTATAGCCAGGCTAGTGGGTGTATGGTGGTATCTCATACTGGTCATTGCATTTGCTAATGACTAATGATATTAAGCATGCTTTCATGTGCTTATTAACCACTCATATATATTTTTTGGCGAAATGCTTATTCAAATCTTTTAAATTGGGATGTTTATCTCATATTGAGCTATAAGTATTTATTATTTTGGATAGAAGTCCTATATAAGCTATATAATTTGCAAATACGAGTTTCCTCTTAGTGTGGTTTGCCTTTTCATGTTTAAAATATTATCTAAAAATCAAAAGTTTTAAATTTTGATGCAATCTAATGTATTAAATTTTTGCCCTTATGATTATGCTTTTATGGTCATATTTAAGAAATTTGTATTGAGGTTTTATACTTACTTTGTTAAGTTTTTTTCTAAGTATTTTATTTTATTTATTTATTTATTTTTGAGACAGGGTCTCACTCTGTTGCCTGGGCTAGAGTGAGTGCCGTGGCGTCAGCCTAGCTCACAGCAACCTCAAACTCCTGGGCTCAAGCAATCGTTTTGCCTCAGCCTCCCAAGTAGCTAGGACCACAGGCATGCGCCACCATGCCCGGCTAATTTTTTTTCTATATGTTTTTAGTTGGCCAATTAATTTCTTTCTATTTATAGTAGAGACGGGGGTCTCGCTCTTGCTCGGGCTGGTCTCGAACTCCTGACCTTGAGTGATCCGCCCTCCTCGGCCTCCCAGAGTGCTAGGATTACAAGTATTTTATTTTTTGATATTATTGTGATTGGAATTGTCTTAATGTTATTTTTGGACTATTTATTGTTAGTATATAGAAAGTTACTTGACTTTTGTGTATTAATTTTATATGCTTTGATCTAAATTCATGTATTTGTTAAGTAGTTCTTTTGTAGGTTATTTAGGATATTTTGCATACGTTATCTGGGAAAAAGACAGTTTTACTTCTTCTTTTCTAATGTGGATACTTTTTTCCCCCCTTGCCTTATTGCACTGGCTAGAATCTTCAGTGCAGTTTGAATAGAAGTGATAAGAGCAGGCACCTCTGCCTTGGTTCTCATCTTAGGGGGAAAACTTATAGTCCTTCATCATTTAAGTACGATGTTAGCTATAGGTTTTTAAGTATATGTCTTTTCTTAGGTTGAGGAAGTTCCATTATATTCCTAGTTCTCAGGATAAAATCCTGAGAGATTTTATCTACTTTTTTCTTTTTTAATATAAGTGTTTAAAGCTATGAATTATTAGTCATATGAATTAATAAAGCTATTAATCATTATTCATATTATTAAATTATCCAGTTATTGAGAGTGGGGTATTGAAATCTCCAAGTATAATTAAGTTGTCTATTTCACGCTTCAATTATGTCAGTTTTTGTTTTATGTATTTTGGGGCTCTGTTGTTAGATATGTATGCATTCATAATTGTTATATTCATATTTCTATTTATCATCAGAAATGTCTCTCTTTGTCCCTCATAGTATTTGTTCTGTTAAAGTCTATTTTTCCTAGCCATGGTAGCTCTCTTATTGTTTGTATATTATATCTTTTTCCATTATTTTACTTATAAAGTATTTATGATCCTTGAAATGTATCTGGTAAAAGGCATATTGTTTGATCTTTTTAAAATATGGTTTAACAATCTCTGTCTTTATGATTGGAGTGTTTAGTTTGTTTACCTTTAATGTAATTATTGATACAGTTGTGTTTATGTGTACCATTTTTTATTTTTTTCTTTGTCTTTTTTTGCTCCTCTGCTCTTCTTTTATCACTTATTTTTGTGTTAAAAAGTATTTTTAATGTACTATTTCAATTTCTTTGTTGATGTTTTTAAACTATATTTTTAAGGTTTTCATTTTTTTGGTAATTGCTCTAGGAACTACAATATGTATCTTATCAATTCCATTTTAGGTTGATACTGACTTAAATCCAGTGAAACATAGGGGAAATTTTGTACAATATATTCAAGTAGAAATGAGAAATGTTCCATTTCATCTTTCCTCTATTGTGCTATTTTTGCCGTATCTATTACATTACATATGTTATGAATTGCACAACAGAGTGTTACAATTATTGCTTTCTATATTTTTCTACAGATTTTTATATTTACCTACACATCTACCATTTCTGTTGCTCTTATTTTTTTCCTGTGTATTTGACTCTGATGTCAGGCTTTTCAGCCTGAAGAACTTCCCTTAGTACTTCTTGTAAGTCTTTTATTTTTTTCTTTCTTTTTTTTTAATAACCATACCATTAGCTCTCCTAATAAGTCATTTCTAATGGCAGTGACTTCTTTATGTCTTTCTTTATCTGGAAATGCCCTTCATTGTGCCTTCCTTTTTGAAGAGTAGTTTTGTTGGATATAGAACTCTGGATTGATAGATTTTTTTTTTCCCTTTTAGTGCTTTTTAATATGTCATTCCACTACCTTATGGCTTCCATTGTGTCTGATGAGAAGGCATCTGCTGCAATTGTATTGTTGCTATACTTTACATGACAGGTCACTGTGCTCTTTCTTGCTGCTTTCAAGATTTTCTCTTTGACTTTCAATAGTTCAAATATGATGTGTTTAGCTGTGGATATTATTGTACTTTCCTTACTTGTAGTTGAGCTTTTTAAATCTATAGATTAATTATTTTCTTCAAATTTGGGAAGTTTTTAACCATTCCTTAAAAAATATGTATTAATCTGACCCTTTTCTTCTTTAGTGACTCCCATTACTCATGTGTTGGTAAGCTTAGTATTTCCCCTTGATTCCTGATGCTCTTTTCATTTTTCTATACTGTTTCTTTTCTTCTCTGTTCTTCAGATTAGATGATTTTTATTTATTTATTGTCAACTCAACTGATTATTTTTTTCTTCCATCTCGTATCTACTGTTTAGCCTAGCTGGTGAATTTTTTATTTCATGTTCATTTGACTTGATTTTATAGTTTCTAATTCTCTGTTGAGATTTTCTATTTGTTTACTCACTGTTAGCATATTGTCCTTGAAGTTTTTAAGCAAGGTTTAAACATTTTTTGAACATATTTAAAATAGCTATTTTCGAGTTTTTATTTGCTAAATCCAGCATCTGGGAATGCTCAGAGTTATTTATATTGACTTTGTGTGGGTCACATTTTCCTATTCCTTTGCATATCTCATATTTTTCATCGAAAACTAGACATTTCAAATAATGTAGCAGTTCTGGATTCTGATATTTTTCCCCTAAGGTTGGTTATTATTGCGTTTTTTTTGTTTGTTCTGTTATTTTTTTAGTAAATTGCCTGGACTTAACCTGTGAACCGGTCTCGCCGATGTGTGCAGTTGATGATATTTCTGTTCAGTTTTTAAATTTATAATTTAGCCTAGTTTTTTAGGGATCAGTCCTGTTACTGCTTAGCTCAGTGGTCAGTTAGTGATTTGTCAGAGGTAGGCAAACATTGTTATCTCTTTTGTCCATGGATCTGTGTGTGAGCTTGGGTGGGGGCACATCCAAAGGATAGGCAGTTTTCAAGTCAGATCTGGGTTTTTGCTCTCCTGGGCCCTTTCAGGTCTTCCCTGCACACACGCACAGCCTCCCAGCCAGCCAGGGATAAATGCAGAGTTTCTCTAAACCCTTTCCAGGTTATCCCTATTAAAATTTTGGCTCATTTATTTACCAATTTGACACTTGCCCCAGGCAGGACAGCAATCTCAGGCTAGAATTGCGGGCATTCCCTGTTTTTCCTATGGAGTGTGCTGATTTTATTGACAACATCCCCAGTGTAGGATTTTTGCCCTTTGTGGCCCTCCATAGTCCTCTCTGGCAGCAGGTTTCCAGGGCCTATGCTACTATGATAACACCACCGAGAGAACGCTGCCGTGCCCACCATTCTTACCTGAAGTTTACAGTTTTTTATAAATAAACACTTCTCAATTTGTTGTTTGACATTAGTTGATTTCCAGAGCCCTGAAATTGTTGTTTTTGACAGTTTTTTCTCCCAGTATTATGTTTGTTTTTTAGGAAAAGAGTTTACTGATTTCTTCTTCTGCCATGTCTAGAAGAAGCCCCTATCGTGATGAAATTTTCAGGCTCTTTATAAAGTGTAAGAACTCTGCTGTCTTACCTAATGCATTCTGTTCCCCGCAGTGTTAACTTGGGGGTCACTTTAGTCTAGTTTGCCTAGCGAATTATGGGAAGCCACACAGAAAAAGTCAAGAATGCTGGTTTTAGACAATCTTACACCATAGTCTGCTAGATGGAATGTGGCTTCTGTAGTTCTTGCCCTGGCACTAACTGTCTGCAGATTATCTGGATGGCTCTAGGACACTCATTCTATCTCTGGTGTCTTTTTCCTTGTTCATGTGAATAATAATGATCACCCTTTGGAAAACATATGGGAGTTTACAGATTTTGGGTGATGATCGTATTATTTTTTTTTCTTTATTGAAGTGTAATTTACATATCATGTCTTTACTTCATTTTAAGTGTACAATTAAATGGTTATTAGTAAATTTACCAAGTTGTACAGCTATTCACATAAATCAGTTTTAGAGGATTTCCTACCTCCTATTGAGACCCCTAATACCCATCCCCAAATACATTTCAAGCATGCCCCTTCCCTTCACAGTGCTCACCACATCTCTCGAATGTTGGTCTACCCCCCACCCCCCAAATCCCTAGTGAACGCCACCACCATTTGGGCACCATAGTGTTAATCAGTCAGTACCAATTTGATGGCGAGTACAAGTGGGGCCCATTCTTCTGGTCTTATGTCATCTCACTTTGAATAATGGGCCTAAGCTTAATCCAGGATAATATAAGCGGTGTTAGCTCACTGTCATTTCTTAAAATTGAGTAATATTCCATTGTAAACATATACCAATTTTAATAATCCACTCATGAATTGACGGGCACTTGGGTTGTTTCCATGACCTAGCAATAGTGAATTGTGCTGCCATAAACATTCGTGTGCAGATGTCTTTATAATAGAATGTCTTATGCTCTTTTGGGTAGATGCC